>CAJNIZ010034446.1:242052-277737 GCA_905231905.1 Symbiodinium pilosum
TATAACCATCATTTTCCCAACTCATATCTGAGCCTTCAATGGGAACAGCAATTGCATTGTCTAAATGCTGAATGGTAGTGGCTGTGAGTCTTGGCACTTCTGCAGGGGCAGTAGGCGGGGGCGCAGCTGACCCGCTAGAAGGTTGGCTGGCCTTAGCGACTGCGATTGCACCTGCGTCCAGATTGTCGCCTGCAGGACTTATCGGAGGTAAGGCGGGTAGGCGAGACATAGCTTAGGCTACGGCTGATAACCTAAAGTTACCAGCAGAAAGACCTGAAACGCTTTTTGTACTTGAGCCACAAACGAGTTGAGTAACAACAGACACATGACCTTGGTGCCATCTGGTCGAATGAAGCGCGGCGCTTCCCCAGATGGCCAGAAAAACAAAAGCCCTGCTTGAGACACTTTCTTCATACCGAACAAATAGTGGGTGAATGTCCTAGATCAGGAAAGGTCTGATCCAAGCTCTGGCGAGGTGACCTTGGCAACTTTGTCGGCCAAGATTGGGCAGTTGGCAGTCTGTAAGTAGACAAGGTTCTCGGATTTGATTTCATGGGCCTTCGGAAAGTACACCCTACGCTTGTACTTGCTGATTAGGTCTTCCTCACTACCGGCTACCAGTATCAGCAATGACCTCGAGAAGGGTTGATGCTGGACGTACAGGGCTTGGCTTTGGCTCATCAGGTTCCACACAAAAGCGATGGCACACCCCTGAACCCTTGTTGCAACGATACTTGCACTTCATTTTCACTCCGTGTAGCGGGTTCGTGCCAGCAACACAGAGACGACTAGCCAATGCCTGCGCATTGGCTACATCTTCAGGGTCTTCTTTTGGGCAATCCTCAGCTGTTTTGTAGCGGTTGATCTTTCTGCCAGGTGATGGGATGTATCTCCATCCTGCGCATTCAGCTGGGATCTCCCGGACCTCGGGTCTACTGATGAACCAAACCTTCTTCTTTTTACCCTTGATGAACTTGAAGGCGGTTTATCCCGTCCAGCTAGCCCAGACTCAAAAACTTTCCGTCCAGAGGCATCAAAATTCACAACCGAAGCTGCTTTAGGGCCCAGCTGCGCAACTGGAACTGGTGCATCGCTGGTTGACACAATGCTGAAAGGCTGCCCTTGCGGGCGGCTTCCGTGGAGGATAGTGTCATGAGCACACAGCGTGCTGCAGGCTGGTTCATGTTCTTCTTCCTACTCTTGCTGCGCCTGCGCTTGGCGGGCGATGGGGACCTCTGCTTACCACCCTTGGCAGCAACGCCCAACCAATCTTATGGAATTTGCAGGGAACCTTGGAGAGGTCTTGCGGGGAGTTGGGTCGTCCGCGGTTTGGGCGGCTACTCCTGGATTTCTCGTGCTTGTACTTGCAATCAGCGCCTTTCTCACGCTTGCCTTTTGGAACCTGGCTGTTCTCTCAAGTTCTGGAAGGCTCCCTACTTTTCCTACAACCTTTACCCTTGCCTTTCGCTTCGGGCGCAGGGGCTCCGTACTTGGCCCCATGGGCCTTAGCTATCTTGTCCCGGTTCATCCTAAGCCGGCCTCTAGTCAAAGTTCTTCACTGAGGACCGGAGGAACTGGTAGCTGCGGGTGTCGGTACCTTCCCTAGCACGGTCGTAGGTCTCCAAGTCGTACTTGAGCCTGTGGGAAATCCTAATCTGCCTGAACAGGATGTCCCTCAACGTGAGCTCTTCTGGAACATGTGACACACCTGCGATAACAGACTCCCAATTGTGTATGAATGCACTAATATCGTCATTGATGAGACTGACTTTGAGCAAATCCTCAACCAGGTAAAGTGCGCCCACCTCCTCATTGGTCCTGAAAAACTGTTCAAACATCCATAGAACCTGCTTACCTCGAACTGCCCTCGAACGCGCGGCCTCAGACTGCTTACACTTGACGATTTGGCGTGCTAGTTCGCCATTTACCACCTTGCTACTTATACCTGGATCACTCAGCCCTTCGAAAGTCTGATCGTTGAAATAAACGGCCTGCACCCATGCAAAGACCCCATCTGGCCTGTCCGACGCTGCTCGGATCGCCTCGCGAGCGGCAATCTCCCTTGACCGATAAAACTGCGGAGTGCGAAAGTCCAACAACTTGATCGTCTCAGCTTCTTTTGCTTTGGGTTTGCTGTCGTCATCACCCTTATTCAGCACAGACTGTAAGGCCTTGACAAGTAAGCTCTCAGGCGATGGCTTGTCACCTGCTACGTCGGGGACGTCCTTAGAGGATGCAGCACGTTCCTCACGGGGCGTTGTGTTCCGTCATGGGAAAGGCTTACCTTGCAAATAACTCTTCAGGGATTGGATAGGGATCACGAGTTTTCTCATCGACTTCGGTGCGGAGCTTTGGTGTGGACTGTTCCTTGCGGAAAGAAAAACCACCAGGAGTCGGCACATGTTCACCAGTCCCTGAAAATCGCGCAGCGTCACCGAGTTGGCGTTGGAGCCCTGCATTCTGCTCTGACAGATCCTGAATCAGCGAACCGAATTCTATCTCCTCGATTGTCATGATTTGCTTATGTTCGGCCTGATGGGCTTCAAGTTCCCGCTTGAACCTACCGGAACGAAAGGAAATGGTTTCGGAACGGTTTGTTTCAAACGCTTTCCTCATGTCTAGCATCTCCTCATCCTGCTTGCCGCAGCTGTCGGACATTTCGACAAAACGAATAACAAGGTCTTCTGTATGCCGCTCTGTAAGCAAGTTTTCATCTCGCTTTCTCTCAAGTGATTCCTGTGTGGCCCCAAGCACCTGCCAGACAGCTATGCAATCTTGGCATCATGCGATTCTTACGTCAAGTGTGGCTGCCAAAGATACTCCGTGAGCATTGGCAACTGCAGTAGTCAGCAAGGCCGTTACAGGATTCGGCACTGTGTGTACAAGAAACTACCGGCAAGTCGAACCTTTCTAGCGGTGACTTCGAGCAACGAAGTGAAAGCCTTCAAAGCAATCAAGGAGCATGGAAAGTGCGGACCATGAAACAACACTAGTAGCTACCTAGATTACATAAGTAGCAGCAGAAGTTGCAAAACTGCCTGGAGTGCGAAAACAATCTTGGATGCGTGTGCTGGACGAGATTTGGTGCAAAAACTGGGTGCAAAGCGATATGGCGATATGAAAACAGACTCAAAATCCCACGCTCCAACATGGCGGCCAAATTTGATTAAAAAGCGAAGGCGCAACGTTCCCTTGAGCACGAAGGAATGCCCTTGTAAGACGTTAAGTTAGTTGCCTTTGCAGCAAACGTATCCAAAAAAACTAGGCGAGCTCAACATGCTGTAAAAAAGAAGCGTGCCTCTGCGGAAGTTGAAAACAAAAAGCTCCTTCAGGCAAAAAATTGGCTTTCAAATTCCGAAATTCAAACAAACTGCTGTGTGAATCCCCAAGATCCCAGAATGCCCGGAAAACTCATGCAACCGAAAATCATTCCGTATGAAATCACTGTTGGAACAGACCGTGACCACTTTTGGAGACTGTCCTTTGAAAACATCAGCCGAAAACTGCTAAAGCAAGGTGTTTCCATGCACGCCACTGTGCTCCAGAAGTCTGCTAGTTGACCTATGTTCAAAACTGCCAATGCTCCAGCAAATTGTGTTCACTGTCTGTGTTGGGAGGCGCCACCCCGCATTTGCAGAACCTTTGAGGAATGTGGCAGTAGCTGAATCTCAGAAATTACCAGAAAGCAGAAAGCATACTGCATCATGCTTGAAGGGAGGCCATTAGCTGACGTACGCGGCATGTTGTGCACGCAGCAGCATGGGAACGAACGGGCCAGCATGCCAGCGTCGGACCATAAAGGCAAACCACTTTTGTAAATATCCGCATCTCTGACAAACATTTCAGTCCGGCATCAGGGTCGCTCTTTTCAAGGTTTGGCCTCTGCTCCACCATCCCGTCAATGCTGCTCTCCGGATACTTGTATAGCTCCTCGGCCACCTGCTCAGGTCATCAGACCACAAGACAAAGGCGACTCACATGTCAAATGAAGGCAAGCGTGCAATCCTAGAAGAAGGTAGCAACAAGTGCAACCTGAGGCTTGAATCCCCAGGCGCCGAATGTTGACTCAAAGCGGCAGTGGCTGCTCACACGTTGAAGCTTGCAGTTAGGCCTGCTCAGAGTCGCTCTTTTTGCCACCCTTGGACGAAGGCCTGCAGGCTGCACAGGGCCTGCACAAAGACATGCCTGCATATTTAGCCTCAGGCAGGCACGAAGGGTCCGGGAAGAGATGTTGCATGAATTCGCGCCATGCTCGTTCGCTTGCCTGGCCCCATGATCGTATCTGACAAACAGCAGCTGGACGCGAAGCAAGCACTCGAGCAGCCTGCCCACTGGACGGGAGGCCAATGCTTTGAACCGAGTCCTGCGCCGGTTGTGATCCTCGACCCCCCTTGACCATCGCTTCTCAACACCTTCCCGGCAGCCACGCACACTGGCTTTGAGTGATCCAGCTGCTCAGGTAGGCCACCTGCAAAGCTTTCAGGTTGTCAGCGACAGCGTGGAGGCTTTGAGACTTGTTTTAACTTTAGAGGCCTTTCGGTGCAACTCCGAAGAGGAGCTGCCGAAGAAGACTCCGCATGGCATTCATTGATGTCTTCTCCTTGCATGGAGCTGTCTGCATGAAAAGTTGTCCTGCTTTTGTTCGCTCCTTAAGAGAACAGAGAACCAGGTGCGCCCCATGAACCAGGGCATAATGGCGAAGCCTGGGAAGAACACTGAGCAATACTGATCTCTCCATGGCAACTGATTACCACACAAACTGTCTAAGCGTGCCACGCCCGGCTCAAGTTCTTTCGCTTCTCTGGGTCCACTTCAGATGCCAGCACGTCCCACTTCGTGCCTGAGCGTCTGAGATCAAGCATCCGAGTCCTCAACAGCAACTCTCCAGCCACTACCATATCAGATCCATGATTTTCTGTTCGTCCTCGTTTCGGATTCTGCTCTGCCGATGAAACAGCAACTACAAGAAACGTCAGGCGTCACCAAGAAGCTCCTGTCAAAAATTAAGACTAAGATAGGAAACGTCTTCAGACAGAAGAATATCCGACCAATGGCCTTGCAAGCTGAGCAAGCGCGCAGCAAATTCTTAGGCTTGACGCCTGGTGCTTCCCCTGCAAGCTTATTAGCATCGCAGAGATGGAGCTACTCTAGAGGTGATGGCGAGCACAATCCTTGTTGCGCCAGCTAGCTTTTCATCTGCACTCATGGTTCGGAGCGCCCATCATTTCCCAAGCTTTGCTGGTTCAGGCATGGACCAGAAAGGTTCAGAACTTTTCTCCACCTGGGCAGGGGCAGGAGACTCGACTCTCTGACTTAGTCTTCTTGTCTCTCTCTCTTCTTCTTCTTTGCTTAAGAGGTTTGGTGGATTGCTCCACCGGCCTAAGGCCCCCCCGTCGTCCTTGCTTCTGGAATAGTCGACGTGAGACGATTGTTTGTTTTGGGGTTCCCATTTCCAAAGACTGGCAAAAACCAAATTAGTCCATCTCGCAAACAAAATTAAAAAGGAGCAGACATCGTAAGAGTTGCACGCTATGGGTTCCCAGCAAATGACATGATGTACGTGTTGCAAATGTCCCGTGGCTGACACACAAGCAAGGCTCATGACCCATGATCTAAGCGCAGCTGGATAACCTCCACGAAAACATAACGTAATCACATGGGTTCCCAAGGGTCTCAGCTGCTTCCGCCCGACAGAAAAACTGGCTCCTTCTTCTGGGTCATTGTAGACATGCCCCTCGGCAAACCCCCATAATCCCGTTGTGCTCACTCCGCATCAAAGGTGGCATGGCAGTGATCTTTCCCCAAGAGGTAATCAAGTCTCAGCAGGGATTAATAACCTGCTGAGGCGAGTGCGTAATGAGAGGGAATAATCAAGTTCCGGACACAAGTTCTGTTCTCGCACGAATAAAGATCTCCCTGCTAGTCGTCGTTGGTTCCGATCATCAGAAAATTTGCGGTCCCAGAGGTAGATGAGATGCAGAAAAGTAGCTTCTTCCGGAAGGGTTGTGAGAGAGGGGTATGTTTTGCTTACAGTCTTTCTAGTGCCCAGGGTTGTACAGGTTCACTTCTCATCCCAGGCGGTTTTGTTGCTCGAGCTCACTTATTCTCAGGGTGTTCTTGAACTCCTAACCTTGGACTCGTAACCCTCCGTCTCCAACACTCCTCTGTCGACTGAAGACCATTTTCCGGCCATTCCGGGTTCTCCAAGTTGGCCATCTTCTCCACAGGTAGGCGTGTCGGTGAATGAGGCCGCAAGCCCGGGCTCGCAACCTCACGTCCACCCCCGGGAGGAGGGGCACAACCCCCCCCCCGGAGCGAACGCCCCCCCAAAAGAAAAGGCAAGGACCGCCGTTCCCACACACGCTCGCGGAGTGGTAATTCGGGATCACGCCCTCTGGGTACAGCAGGTGGTTTGCAATGAGTGGGCAGCAGTTCACGGAGGGGAGCGACCTACTCATGCACACGGCGATGCCCAGACGCATAGTGCTACCAGCTGGCAGAAGAGGATGCGTGCTATTGGCGAGGTGGTTAGCACAGTGGAGGTCCCGGGGTTCACTACACGGGTTGGCAGAGAAATACCTTCAGCACTTGGCCTCAAGCCGCCCCCGCTCCGATCTGCGTCCACCGCCAGCAGTGGGAGTAACGGACCCACCGCAAACGGCAGCGACCGAGCACCCCGAAGAGGGAGGCAGACGACTTGAGCCCAAATGGCTATACTCTCTCTCTCTCGCTCTGTCTCTCTTTCCTTCTTCTTCTGCCTTCAGCCTCGACGGGAGGACAACGACCCGAGCCCCAAGCCCACGCATCCAGGCATGCTTGGTCCGACCAAGTTGGTCGGTACTTGTACGGGCGAGGTTCCGAAAATGCCACGCAGGACACGCAAAGTTACCACACCGCTTTAACCCTCCTCCAGCCTCCCAGGACGGGCCACCTGCAATGCTATCCGCACGTCTGACACAGCAAGGTCTTCCCAATGGCTGTAGTTTTCACTAGGTCTGGTCGCACTGAATTCCTTTGTGAGTCATAAACACATCAGAAATGACGGGCCCCGTCACGCAAAAAACATGGAGACTCTTTGGGCTTAACTTTCGGGCTTGAAGACCCCATCCGGGCGTTCTCCCTCGCTTGGTTCGCCGCTTTTGCAACAAATTGCCTTAAAGCTGAAACGCTTTGCCTTTTGCTTCGGCTCTTCAGCCAATTTTCGCCCGATTGCCTTCCCTGATTGTACATCCCGGATCTTCGGCGAGTTGCTGCCCTGATAGTTCTCTGATGGGTCTATGTCCAGTGCTTGTTGACCTCTTTTCACGCAACAAGCTCCTGATTGGTACAGTGGGCGGACCGTGGGCGGGGTTGGCCACGGCAAAAGCTGGATTCTCCCAACTTTCGTCCAAGAGTCGGCTCCCTCAAAGTTGACAGGGACGCACCCTGAGAAAGCTCCAAGACCAGGTTTGATGGCTAAGTGCTAAGACAATCTCCTGGCTGAAGAAACCAAGTATTCCCCGTGGGATCCAGGGGCAGGAAGGACAAAGAGTTCCGAATCCCACTCCCTTCAAGAACGGAGCTTTATACAACTCTCGCCTAAGACTATTAGGTTTGCAGTTTCCGAAAGTAGTGCTTGTTTTCAGAGATTGACCGCTCCCACTAGTGACCCCCACAAGAAAGGAGTGGCCGGCAGACTTGAGCCAAAATGGGTGCCGCTACTTCCTCTTCTGCAGTAGGCAGGTCCGCTGAGGCTACTCTTCCTCTTCTACTAGCTAGCTATGTAGTGCCCGATCAGGCTGTTGAAGTGCAATCTGTGTCCAGAACATAAAAACAACAGACGGAACCCCCACTCAGCCTACTCTTTCTTTCTTTCAGGGTGATGGACAGGACTCGGCTGCCCGGAGGCCTACTCTCTCTCTCTCTCTCCCCCTCCCCCTCCCTCTCTCCACAATCACTGCCATACATGACACGACAGGCCACAGTGTGGAAGATGCCATTGAAGATGAAGTCCGCGATTGAGTAAGTAGCTCTTTGTGGTACGTGCATATCTTTCGAGACCCAAAGCCCAAGCTCTTCCTTGGAACGCAGACAGATACACCAAAGCTGCATGCGACAGGGCGTGGGCGAAGCTCTTCGGTTTAGGATGGTTTAGGAAACTCCACTCACCAAAATGGGCTTTGCCCAGTGTGACGACGCGCAATCAACAAGTCCTGGCACCACAGCACAATGCATGGCAGGTGGCCTTGTATACGCACTTGAACCTCGGAAAATGCATGCTGAGCAGAACCACCGAACATGTTGCAAGCTGCCTTTTGTTCGAGTGGTGCAGACTCACTTTCAATGAGCTGAATTGCAGATTGAGGTGGGGTGAAGAAAGGCTCTCATGCTGTGCAGCTGTCCTAAATCCCGTCCTGTTTGAATCTAGGTAGGGCTGCTGGGACCTGTTCCCAGTTCTCAGAAGCTGGCCAGGTGCAAGTTCATCCGGACAACAGCTCCACAGACTCTCCACAGCTTCTGCAGAAGCCAAGATGCGCATAGTACCGCTCCACGAAGATTCCCATAACAACCTGGGAAGTGCCAGGGAAACAGGACTCTTGCCGCTTCAAGATATTGAGCATGTTGAGCAAATTTGCGAGTTATCGCATCCAGTCGTTCCGGCAGGACCATACAAATGCTATTAATTGAATGGCGCTCAGCTTGATTGGAGCCTGGTCCAGGTGAGAAAGTGGGGAGCTTCGGCTCGGAACTACTGCTGAACATAACAGCCCCGCTAAAGATATGCTTTGTACGAAAACCCCTACTGGGCCTGGCTCGAATTACGTACATGCTTCGCCTGGTTGGCGTCGCTCCGAGTAATTTGCACACCTAAGAGGGCGCATCCTTCTGAATAACGGCTCCAAGATCCTGGGCCCTAAAGGTTGCCAGCTGCAGGGAGATGAATTCGATGCAAAATTTTGAAGTATGTGCCAGCTGAAGCAGCCCACGATGAAAGGCGGCCCTGAAAACCAATGCGTGCATCCCTGCATCACGTTCGAGGCAATTTGAGGTGGAAAGATACCAACAGTTTGCACCTGTCTGCCTCCCTGAGGTCCAACTTCCACAGGTTTATGACGTTTGCCTGCTCGGAGGATTCTGCATGCAAAGACCAGCATGGCACGCACACGGAAAATCGAGAAGATGGCACCAGTTGTGCTTGAAAATGCTTGAAACAGGAAGGAATGAAGCGTGAGCCGTAACTTTTACAACCTGCTACAAGTAGCAGGTTGAACTTTTCCCCATGTTTTGTGCTTCTCGACTTGAGGAACTCTCCTAGGGTTTATCTCCCAATTGGTTCCCGATTTCCTTGAACTTGTTGAGCACAGGGTTGGCATCAGAGAGGACAGATCTGTGAGCTTGGATCTCGCATGTCAGGTCCGAGGAGCCAGGGTGACAACGAGACGCATTGGGAAAACTTGCCTGCGACAGGGCCAATCCCCTGGCTTTGTGTACAGATCTTCACAACAGCCCAGCAGCCCTGGCCTTTGAGGTTAGGGCGATTTAGTGCCCTTGACTAGCGCAGATGCCCTTTTTTTACTAGCACGGGCAAGCGAATGCACCTCAGCATCTGCAGCAATCGTGGACTATTGTCGTGGTACTTTGGACCAGCTTCCTCAGCTGCACAGCTTGAATGATAAAGAGCGATCAACAGAAGACGCTTTGCTTCAGAAGTACTCATGTGCAGCCTGGTGGCAGGGTCTCCCTCTTGCGGTGTGCCTCTCAAGACTCTCAGCTCTGGAAACCCGGCTTTGGATTTGCTTGACTGACAAGGCCGTGAAAGCCTGATCTGTCAAAGCTGCACGGGAATCGTTCATACTTGGGGGTCGCCCAGTGGATTCTGAGAGATTCACTACTGCGGTTGCAGTTCTTTGGAAGCTCTGACCGGTCACCAAGCGAAATCCACAAGAATTATCCCTTCATCATCACCGCACAAATTGCATCATGAAGCCCACTTGCTGCACTACAATTGAGGCCGTCAATCTGCTTCGTCACTAGCGCAGCTGCAGAAAGAAGGTTGCCGCTGCAGCCTGCCCTGTTGGTTGCCTGTGGCACTGTACATGACGCTCTGATTTCGCAGTAGTGTCAACTCCATGCTTGGCCCTCCCCAGTTACTATGGGCAGCAGCCTTCATGCTGAGTGGTGCCGGAACCTTTCATCGCTGGTTGCGTGCGTGGATAGTGCACTGCTTCAAGTTCTTTTCGGCAGCACCAGCACTGCCTGAAAATCTCGTGGTGGCAGGCAGCCTCGCACTTTGAAGATTCCGCTCGGTGTTCAAGCTTTGGCCTAAGAGATGTCGTCAACTCCAGAGATTGCTGCGCACGCAGGGGCGTGGATCATTGGTCCAAAGGTTGGAAGTTGCATGTGCGTTGTTGCGACGTCTGCACTTCCTACACTTTTTTTCAAGCTTCTTACTGCTTTTGACAGCCGCTCAGAAGCTCTCACACCCACGAATGGCTCTTTGCTTTTTGGGCTATATTCCTCAAGGTGGCGCAGGCTGGTGGCAGTCATGCAGGGCTTATGGCACCCACGAGCCGTTTGAAATGACCCGTGTTGTGTTGCCTCCTGTCGCGCGTCAGGCGCAGGGTGGCTGAGGCGCAGGAAGACCAGCGGCGAAATTGTGCAGCCCATCGTTCTGAGTCTGGGCTGTCCAGATTCTTGCAAGTGCAAGTGTTGTTGAGGTAATATGGTGGATGTGGGTGGTGGCACGCTTTGGCATCTTTCCGTGGAGAATCGGACCGATTTGGAGGGCGAGCAACTTCTGGGCCCCCGCACGCGGGAGGTTGATGAATCTAAGGTTGTCTTCGAGCGAGAACTCTGGCAAAGAATTTCGGGAGCATCTCGGAGGTGATTCCCGGCGCAGCTTCTATCACTCCCCTTTCTACTCATCCAGCTCTGGCTCTTCAGCACGAAATTTGGGGAAAGATTGGGTAGAAACGTGCCTGGCTGGCGAGCACCTCCTCTGGGATTACTCTAAAGACCACATATGGAGGTGCTCTTCACAATGCTGGCAAGGTCAAAGCGATACAAATTCTACCATGCCATAGATGTATTTGTGGGTCGCCATGCCTCGGTCTTGTTCTGAAGTAACCCCATCCACACCAAGTTGGGATATACTGTGCGGTTGATGCAGAGACTGTGCTAGCCCAACTGTGGGCAACAAATCTATTTGTGGAGTTCCTGTTCTATCCTGTTCATACTCGAGCAGCTATGCGCAGAACCTTTCCCATCTGCTGTGGGAAGTTGAATGACTATGCGCGCTCTTCACCTCGTGTGAACCACCACGTTAGACACTCTTTACATATATGAATATACACATATACAATATATACAGCAGCACCAGCCAGAAGCAGCAAGAAGCAGAATCAGCAGCACCGACGCGAGGCTCGCATCTCCAAAATTCACTATACGGGTGCCGGGTGTAACGGGAACTATTTAATCTGTTTCGGCAATAACGGAACCAGTTTTCCGGACTCGTAACGGGAACCAGCCGGGACCGCAACAGAAACCGCAGCCAAAACGTAGGCCGCCAAGCAAAACCGAAAACGGAACCGAAATCCCGGAGCCCCAAAGTGGGACCGAAATCGGTCCGCCTCCAGGACAATTTTTTTGCAAGTTGCTTGTACCTTGTTCTACTCGTTTTTCTGCTCGTCCCACCACTTATGCTACTTCTACACTCCTTTCTTGCGGCTTGCTTGTAGCTCATTCTTGCATTTTTTGCTCGTACTGGCACTAGTAACTAGTACTACTTCTACGCTCGTTCTCTTCTAAATCCTGAATCTAAACCCTAAACCTCTACACCCTAAACTCCAAGCCAGAGCCTTGGATCTTCACACGGGTCGGTTTTTGGCTGGATGCTTTTTTAAAGAAATGGACTTTTGCAACTGCATCCATCCGGCTCATTCGAACCTTCCCCAGGTCAGACAATCATGCCACATCGCCAGATACCAGCTTGTGCGCAAGGAAAGCCTGTAGCACCTGCGTTCCATACAGCTGCTGTACCTGCAGGTCGCTGAAACCTCCTGACATCCACGCCCTATAAGCCGACGTGCCCTCTAAGCTCAGCATAAAGGACTCCAAGTCAGCACTCTCAATGTGCACGGTCAGACCATTCTGTGCAACTGGCCCACCGTCCTGACCAACATTACCAGATTCACAACCCTGTACACATGCCCCTTCAGAAGGTCTTGCGCTGGATACCGTCTCAGTCGAGCTGGATGCTGCCGAGGCCGATGCATGATCGTCATTAGGTCGCCCTTCATCACGGCTGTTCACAACATCTTCATCAGAAAGGAGGGTCCAAGTTAAACCCATCGTCACCGGCGCCCGCAGTGACCGGTATCCCGAACTTCGTGCGCAGGGTCAGGTCTCCTTGAATTGCCATGTGCATCACCATCCTCTGCCGTTTCACCGACCTTGCTTCTTCACCAGTGCCTCCGTGCTTCGCGTCCCAGAGACTCCAATCATCGTAGGTTTGTGCCCTAGCAGCGTCCAAGGCTTCCAGACTGGCAATGTCAGCATCTTCTTGTAGCTGGAAGTCTTCTTCATAACGCTCCAGCTGCTCTGCCAACCGCGCGTCCGCCACTGCCATTTCCTGGGCCTCCTGTTCCCGACGTATCCCCAGTTCCTTCTCCACCATCTGGTCCATCATCTCTGCGTCCCGGCGCCCTTACACGTAGGACGGCTCATGGAATCATCTTAGCTATCCTGTATTGTTTCCACTGCTTCCTTCACCTCTTCCTTGGCAAGCTTCGCCTCCGCCCTGCAGGTTGCCTCTTCAGAGGCGATGGAACTCTGGAGCTGCTTCCACCGCGTGGCACACCATTGTCTATCTTCCACATTTTCCACCGAGTCATCCACTGGGTAGCTGTCCACATCCGCATACGCAACGATGGCCGCCTCAAGGCTCTTCGCCCTTTGCCCCATTGCCATTCGTCCCACATGTAGCCCATACCTTTTCGCCAAACTCAGCCCTGGCTCTGGCCCTTGATTCCAGCAGGGCAGACAACTCATCCGTCAAGAATTGCAGCTGCACACCAAAAGTCGATGGCCCACTGTCTGCTTGGACCACCTTCGCAGAAGCCTGCATCAGATTGCTGTCGTCACTCTCCTCATCCGGCTCGCCTTCTTCCACAGGTCCACCCGGTTCTTGCTGGAGTTGGTCAATCCTTTCTGGCATCATCTCGCCAATCTGTGCCATCATCAGACCACTCAACTCTTGACACTCACATCTGCCATGTTCCATGTAGCAATCGTAACTCTATCCAGCTGCCATCCTGGGTACCCCATCTGGCTCTCGTCCTGGTAGTCCATCATCTCATTCCACAAGGCCTTAGCTGCATTCACGGCAAAGGTGTGCACCTCTGGTCCTTTGACATGGGAACTCTCAGTCCTGTTCTCTTCCACATTGACAACTTCCTTTCTCGCGCGTCTTGCCGCTGCAGAGCCTTCCCTTCCACGCTGCGTGGCCCTAGCCTTTTTTTCTGCTGCTTTCCTTTGCCCTTCGATCTTGGCGGCGACGGCTCTCGTACATGCCTGCCAGGATCTCTATCTCTGTGTCGCCGTCTGTGCTCCACATCACGAGGTCGCAGCCACTTGTCCCAGGACCGATCTCTGTGCCTCCGAGGTGGTGGCTCAGATCTCCACTCCATAAGGGACACGGCGTCCTGAATGCCTTCATCAACCTCCACAACGTCCATCGGCATTCTTTCCTCCATGATTGGCGCGACCATTTCTGCCTCGCACACTTCTTCATGTTTGACTACACCTTCTGGCGCCACATCATCCGCCCCGGCATCCTCCGGACGATCAGCATCCACCGCAACCACATCCATGCCGCCCCGTAATTGTTGCTGCCACGCCAGTCCTCCAGGACCGGTTGTCTTCGGAGGTATCGTCTCGAGGCTGCCCTGCACAGTCTCCTCACCCTTGCCCAAGAGTCGTCAGCCCATTCCGAATTGGCATTGGTGCGAACATTCATGTGATTCGCAAATACTCTGAACCACGCTGATTGGATTGCCTCCAGGTGCCTGCTCACTTGCCTTAGGCTGGCAAGGCGACTTCGTAGTCCGCTTCTGATCATACATGCCAGGTCGCGCGCTACTTTGCGAACGTCTTCATCTCTGGTTCTGCGCATTCTGTCGGCAAGCTCATCTCCTAGTTGGTCCACCAGATCTTCAGGTAGTAGGCCGGGTTGTCTTCTATTAACTGGTATTTCCATCATCACCAACGTGTCCTCATCCAAGCTCGTCCCCTTGGTGTTCGCAACGTTCTGGGAGCCGTTGCATTTTCCAGAGCTCATAGGGATGGGCTCTAAAGTGGTGCCAGTCTCAGGCGCGGAATGCTGTTGCCACGGGTGATCCCCTTCTACTACCATGGCCTCGTTATTGCCCCGGATCGGGCTATCGCACGCGGCGCACATGGTGAGGGTCGTCACGATGCAATAGCGCTCTTCACCTTCAGCAGGGCTCCTCGTCACGCCGTAATTCATGCAGATCATGGCCCCCAGATTTTCAATCTCGTAGCTTTGACTGTCTAAATCCCGCTTGCACATCCATCCATGTGCCCCAGGCATTTCCATTCCCAGCCACAATGGCATTCACGCTGGTCATCTCCCCAGGACGCAGAGGAGTGGACTCGCCCATGGTGACAGTCTCACGCGCGGCGCACGTGGCGATGTCAATCGCTATGTCCTGACATGATGCCCTTCACATTCAGCAGGGGCCCGGGCCAAGCCGTAGTCCGCATAGATCATGGTCCCCAGATTCGTGATCTCATAGCTCTGGTTGTCTGCGTTTCCCTGGCACATCCAGCCGAGCGCTGCAAATCTCTTCCCATTTTCAGCCACAGCGGCGTTCACGCCGATCATCCGGACCTTCCTTCCTCCGTTTCACTTGCCATACACATTAAGATCTCGTTGAGGAGGCGCCAAATGCTGACTTTCCGGCTGGTTGCCTACAAGCCTGCACCACAGGTCACAGCCCTCACACCGCCACAAAATTTGGTTTGCGCGCGTTTTGTCATTGGAAATCTTCACCTGGCGCGTCATCATACCAAGCCATACCAAGCAGCACGAGACAACTCGCACCATCCAAATCAATACGGTCTTCGAGGTTTGGCACTGCTTTTTGTGCGCAGCCGTATGCATCCACACTCCAAGCTTAACTGCACTGTGGTCCGTCATCATGTTCTTCCACAGCGCGGGGACCACTGCATGGTCCAGTTGCACTTGCTCCCCTGCTGGCCGCGTGTGTGTGATCCTCTGCTTTGTTGTTTTCTGCATCCATGTTTATGGGAGACAAAGATCTTCTTGGAAAATCAGCTCAAAGAACTTGATGCGGTTGGAATCTCCCTCAGTTTCCACTTGAAGGGACTCCTCTTCAAGAGAGTTCTCCCAATGGACGTGTGGACCAACAGCACCTGCAATGGAGGAAAGCTCATCCAATGGCTGTGCATTGAAGTCTCCAATGACCAGAAAAGCCTGGCTCCTCTATTGGTTGCGGATGGTGCCTGTGAGCTTTTCCCAAAACTCATCTCACTTTTTGCTCTCTGTGAGTGTGTGGTGCGCGCACAGCATAAACTGTGAGTGGAGCTTCAGCAGTGTCTATTGTGAATGACAACAGCTTTCCACTGTGCACTGTGAGCTCAACGATTGCTGGTGTAATGTGTGGCGCTGTGACAAGTGAGACCCCTGTGAAAGTTTGCTTCAACTTTCCTGCATCATCAAACCCCCGTCTACCAGGGCTTGGGAATACTTTGCGGCTTCCTGCTGCACTAGTATAGCCTAAGGAACCTCCTTGTGGGCAACATGAGCGGAGTGCGTAAAAGAACTGAGGGCGTCTCGGGCACGGATACAATGCCGGACGCGGAGTCGCCTAAGACGTTGAAGATTTGACCAGGGGTTGTGAGTCTGCAGATGTCTGATTTGAGATCCCTCTTGCGTGAACAATCTGAGAGTATTCTGCAGTCCCATAAAGAGCAGTCTGGTTCAAGCGGGAAGGGAAGGTAGGCTAGCGACGTGGCTGCGCCTATCCGCAACGCCAGAGCAAGCGGAAGCGGTACAGCCCTGCCTAAGCAAGTGGAAGAGGTACAGCCCTTCCAATAACCGCATAGGGCGCGCCGTGCCCAGTGGAAACCTCCACTGACAAGATGGTGTCAGTAGTGTGCACGCATGGACCCACCAAGGGCGCCGAGAAGGACTTTTCTTGGAAAAGTCTGCAAACAAGCAAATCCATGTTGTACGGCGCGCAAGGCGCAACCGAATTGCTTGGGGAGTCATAACCGAATTGCTTGGGGAAGTCATGGACAATGGAGGCTGTTGTGGACAGGCAGCTCCTTGCAGTTGGAACTGGCTGAGTTCCGTAGTTGCACTGAGGCCACATTGAGATTCATCATTTTCCGCACAGACCCGTCCAACCCGCAAAGAATGACTGATGAAAGAATGACTGATGGCAGCGGTAGGACCATTAGGTATTTGGGAATCCTCCACAGGTCTGTCCAAGCGGGAAGACCAGAAGAGCATTAGCGCTACACAAAAACGCCGGAGCAGTGTCTTGGTAAATAGTTTCGCAACGCAGGAAGAAAGCACAATTGTCCTGAGGTGCTCGGGCAAGGACGGTGTTGGAACTTTGGGCAGGAAAACTACCACATTCTGAAGCCAAGACTCTGGGAAAGTCTTTTCTTCCAACAGCATCTCCTTAAGGCATCGACTAGTTCATCCACTGGGTCTGAGTGTAGGATGGTATTGAGAGCTTCGTACGTGACACCAACACTTCCCGTGCTTTTTTTACTGGGGCATGTAGTGACAATCTCTCTGAGTTCCAGGACCTCTATCAGCATGATCACCATTGTGGGCTGGGCATGTACATGCAGTATAGCCTGCGCTGACTGGCTCGGTGTGTCGTGACTGCTGCTGTATTTTGTCCGATAGAAGGCTTGGAGGCCATTGACTGCTCTAGCCTGCCCCCCTGCCCGCTGCGCATACGCCTGGCGCGCAAATGGTGTGCCTTGCCTCTTTCGCAAGGCAAGCAAAGCCTGCGCATCACCCGCCGCTGCTTTACGAACTGCGTCTGTCAGCCAATCCTTTCTTTTGAGCTGCCTAAGGGCTTGGATTTCAAGAGCGGCTTGCACCCTCGCCTCCCCTCTGAGTAGCTTCCTGCAACGAATGAGCTCTTTAATTTCGGGTGACTGGAGTTTCGGGCTTAGGGTTTTAGGATTTAGGTACGGTATACCACCATACCTTGGAGTAATAGGAGTAGTAGTAAGGGTACTTAAAACCCTTGAAAAGCATATAGCAACCTCTGTTAATAAGTCCCCTTGATCCGCCAGAGCTTTGGATCTTCACACTCTGAGGGTCAGGGTCTCAGGGTCAGGATTTAGGCTTTAAGTTTCTGGATCAAGGGGACTTGTTCATTCTAGGGATACCAGAGGTTGCCATATGCTTTTAAGGGGTTGTAAGTATACTCTAAGTCCGCTTGACCTTCCTAGTAAAGCAGAATCGCGAGTCCTCAGCCCAAGTAGGGACTACAATATATTGGTCCCCATTTTATAGAACTACAACTTCTAAACCCAAACACTTGGATCCGAAAACCCTTTTGCATCCAGCCTGCGACGCCTCTGCTGGGAAAGCGACTCCCCTGTCCCTTGCTCCGAAAACCCTAAACCCTGAATCTGCCCTTGCTTCAGAATGAGGATTTGAGGTTGAGAATTTCACAGTTGTACTTGGGGTTGTGGCTTGGTTAATTGAAGGTTGGTAGGACGCCAGAAATGCCCGACAAAATGCATCTAGAAGGAGGACCGAACATCGGTCCGCCTTTGGCAGAGTCCGGAGAAGAAAGGTATACCCCGTCTGAACACATGTCTGGGTTTTCCGAAGCCCCGGCTAATTCCATTACGCAGGGCCAAGCGGCCCTGTTACGTAAACCGGCCGGTTCCTGTTACGGAATTGGGGCCAGTTCCTGTTACGCTCCACTGTTACGGACAATCGTTTGTTGTTACTCTCCTCCCACCACAAGCAGCAGCACCACCACCAGCAGCAGCAGCAGCAAGAAACGGATACATGCAAACGTCGAATCGAACATATTCACCTGAGCAACTCTGCAATACAAGAGAGTCAGTAAAAGATCACCCTAGAAAAGCAAGAAGTCGCAACAATACTGCTATGTATGAAAAAACCGCAAGCCTTTGGGCTCCTCATGGTGGGCCTCAGCACGCAATTGCGCTGACTGAGGATGCCAGTTTTTGGACTTGCCGGCATAGGGTCTTGGGCTTGGGCCAACAGGCCATGAGGTCGATGATGCAAATCTGTAGCACCAGAGTATCAAGGGCTCAGAAACGACCGAAGCGCTGCGGTTTCTGAGCAACAAAAAAGTGCGCGCAAGTCCAAGCGCGCCTTGCTCCCGATCTTCTTTGAGACCTTTGATGTTCTCGATGACATGGCGGCCGGCATGCGTGATCATGGAGTCGTGCCTCGGATCCACTGGTGTTTGACATAGAGGTCAGGAATCTCAGTGCTATGAAAAAGTGCCCAGGAACAACATTTCATCAACGTCGAGGATGAAAGCCATGGACATGGCACCGAGGACTGTGTCCAAGATTCCAGAAGTGTCCATCAATAACAAAGTGCCCTCGAGCAGAACCTGCAGCACGTGCAAAACACAAGACAGCTTGTTACGACTGTCACGTGGTGAGCCAAAGCACGAAGTAGCACAACGCAAGCTTCGGTATGAACACAAGAATGCCGGTGATGATCTTCCAGTGGCAAGGCATGCCTGCAATACCTGTCCAGACAAGACACATTCGTTTCAGCGTCTGCAGGAATTAGAGATGCTTGTCAGACATGGCCAAGGTGCGGTAAACAGGTTCACCTTTGGTGACTTCGAGCCAGTTGCATTTGTCTGGACTGCTCGGCCTGGGTGGCAACAGATTAGCTCTCTTATTACGATGGTACGGCCGAACATGTGCCACAGTAATCGCCACGGCGCAAATACCATAGCATTGCCAACATTCGAAAGCAGACTTGGATCCTGGGGTGGCCGACCCACGTGCGTATGTGCTCAGCCTAGCCTGTGACCCATCACCTAAAAATCTTGCGTCGTGCTTGACTTCTGGAAGCGTGTTGCGACGTGTTTCTGTGCCACGCGGCTCATGATTGACCGAGAGGACGAAGAGAAACAAGCAAAGCCAGCGGCAGCTGTGGTTTTCCAGTCCGTACTCTCCCGGGTCCACTTTCTCTTCAATAACTTTTTCCTGCTTACAGGCCAACAAGCTGACAGCCAGATGCTGAAAGGATGGCACAATACAGAGGAGTGGCAGCCCGTTACTGTGCTGACATGTTAAGACACATTCACCGCAACTTCACAGTAGTTAAAACTTCAAAACCCACGAACTCACATGCACGCTGCACGCGCACACGGTGGGGCGGGCAGCAAGAGCATCGGGCTGAACCTCGCCTGCGCGAGTGGCCTTCCCCTTAAGCCCCTCTCCGACACCTCATGAGATTGATAACTATCTTTGACCTTTGATTTAGATTGCGTCGGGGACGTTTGCCGCAACCAATGCTGTTGGATAGTTGTCGACAAGCTATGCAGTGATGTGCAGGGGGTGGGGGTGGCAGGGAAAATGAGGACCTGCAGGCCAACATCTCGACATTTTACTACTTTTCAAGACAACCAACACAATCTCTAAACATCCAGCTCTTGCAAGCCGCATTCCATAGCCCCAGTGTGGTGCAGAAGCAGTGAAAAGTCATGGCAGGCGCAGCAAATTTGAACCTGAAACCAGAAGTGGTGAGGTAGAAATCTTGAGCACGCATGTCACGCAATATCAGGAATATGTAGAGAACGTATACATTCCGTGTCTTCCAACTTGGCATTTGGAAGAATGGCACCCCTCCCTTTGTTTTGCGGCAGCGCAAGTCGGGACATCTGGCAGTATGCACGGAGCGTATACGTTCTTTACATACTCATGATACTGCATGACATGCTTGCTGAAGGTTTCGCCTTCTTGCAACTTCTTCTTTCATGTCCAGGTAACCAACTTTACCGTGCTTGCCACGACTTTTCACTGCTTCTGAATGACACATTGCCCCTGCTTATCCGCCCCTGAACAGACGTGTCGCGGTCCCAAGCTCCGCGAACACGACGTCTCTTGAATGAAGTAATTAGGTATAGCCTTTAGCGGGAGTTGGCAGAGTTACATGGCCATCATTTTCTCACGATCGTATCGCCTGTTTAGTAGGGTGGCACTAGGAGTTTCCACACAGCTATGCTTACTATCTTGTTTGCAGAACCCATCCCTGATGTTGTACATTTCTCCCGGCGAGCGTCACAGGAAACCTAATGAATGGCACTTACATTAGATGAGTGTTGGTATTTACACTGAAGATACGGCTGAAGATACTTCCCTGGAGCCTGTTCAACAAAGTCATAGAACTCATAAAACCTATCAAAACGGCCAGCTGCAAAGCGCTTGGTGCGTGACACTGTGATACTGGCATTCCAGAACTCTGGCCCATCATTTCGTAAGTTGAGCTCTTTCCTTCTGGGTTACCATCGCTAAGAGAATCTCCACATGTATACATTTTGGCGGGCCCGGGAAATGTACAGGCCCAAACTACTCCCCTTTGTGTACATTGCTTACGCGTTGGTCTCCCACGCTGCACTCACAGACGTCGACGTGAAAGGTACAGTGCAGCAATGTGGACGCTTGCCCATGGCCGGTGAGTGTGTGCACAGCACGTCAGTCAGCAAACCATCCATTTGACTGCGGGCTGAGAACTCACGCAACCTGAGCTTGAGGGGCGAGCCGAGGCCAACGAAAGCTAGCCGGGCTCTATCTAGCACTGGAGTAGGGTAGGAGAGGAGAACCAGCCTAACTCTGACTTTACTCTGGTTTCCACCCTGACTCCAGAGACCACTCCAGTTTCCATTCCACTTATTCACTGCCTGCATCACTCCCCACTCCACTCTGCAATGCACTTTCCACTCCACTCTCCAGTCTATACTCCACCCTCCACTGCTTTTCCACCTCACTCTCCACCGCACTTTCCCCTCACACCTGTCCCTTCCACTCCATTCCATTCCGCACTGGCGCAAGTAGCATAATCCAGGCATTCTCTGCCAATGTCAAAGAGCCAGGACAGGCCGACAGTGGGCATGTCTTTCATGAGGTGGAGACACGAGGCTCCAAAAGTGGCGACAGTTGCCATGATGGCGACCCCAAGGGGTCTCATCCCTGTCACTTTTCACGGGCAACAAGGAGGTGACTCTCCAAAAGCAGATAAACTTACCAAGATGGCTACCCCAAATTGCAGCAGCTCTGTGACTGTTGGCACTGCGAATCCCCGCCCCGCCCGGCCCCACCCCCTCTGACTGAATGCACCTTTGACACGCGACGCAGCAACGACGGTCCCAAAGCGACAACACCTGTACAAGGATGGTGACAGCACGAATGCTTGGGAGAGCTTGCGAACACTTGTGGACGCGTTGCGGACGCTTTGTGGACGCTTGCGGAAACGTGCGCAATGAGTTTGCTCGGCCATGGGTTCCTAGATCGCAACATTGAGAACTGGACCCGTTCCGCAGATCACTCAGCAATAGGAAGGTGGCATGGAACAACCAAGCAAGATGTTACTTGTANNCGGGAACACTATGAAAGGGGAAGAGTGGTTTGATTCAATAACGGACAATGAACTTACCCGTTCTCTGGCCCAAAAGGGGGGCATAAAGAGAAACAAGATTGGATGCGACCACAAAACAGCATGGTACTCATACAAAGAGCACGCAGGAAACAAACACCAAAAAGAAGCAGGCGACATGCAACGACCAGGCATGACGTGCTCGGTGCCGTGACCGTTCAAGGGCATGCACTATCAAAGACGGAGTAGGGAGCGTCAGTACAACCATCGAGCTTACTGCCATTCATACCATGCTCATGCACGGGCAGGTTTAGCGAGCACCACAGGATTGCCAGGCAAAGGTATCGAACACAACCGAAAGAGGGAAAGGTGCAAGGCAACAACCCGGCATGATGATGCTTGCCGGGTAGTGATCACTACAGAGGGGCCAGGGAGGTTTGACGCAACGACGACCAGCACGGTTTATGTGTATCATGACTTTGCAAGGGTTGTGAGCACAAAGGGGAGCAAAACCTTTCAAACCACCTGCATCATGCGATCCGTATTGTCAACTTGCTGGGATATGGCAAACGATAGAACAAGTAGGGAGGTTTGACACGATTGTCACACCCGTACCATGACCACACAACCGTGGTGAACTGTGAACCGCGACAGTCCGGAAGTCAGATTTGACCAGCAAAAACGATGTCCTGGGAGTTCAGGAATAGAAAATTAAACTGCTTAACAACCGGAGGAGCACAAACACGTATGGAAATACAAGACGCATCAACAGGCGAAGTAAAGGTAGAAAGGACATGAAAGGACCGGAGTGGAAGGCAGGAACAGGAGCAGACCCCAATGTCATATTTCCGAACAGTATGTAGGTGGGACAACGCAAGCACCTATATCTAAGCCAGGAACTTGTTTTTGGACGCCGACAGGAGCACATTATGTAGATGCGGATAATATCAGAGGGCATATGCTAGCAAATCATTAAACATCATTACTTCTCATGGAATCAATGTCAGTCTTCAATATAATCAAGCAGCAGACCCTACAACTGCAACCATAGCAGCACAAATCAAGCGAGCAGCAGTGGCAGCCTTCAAGGTCTGGAAAACTGCGTAACGTGTGATATAACTAGGACCTATCATTTGTGAGAGAACAACCATAAAACACGAACGCAATATGATACCAAAGAATGATTGCTAATAACAATTAACATGCAATACCAACAGAGGAAATAAATATACAGACGGATAGAACATCCGACCTCACAACATGAACAGCAGCATTACAACTAAGCGACACTCTCAGAATTACAGTTAAGACAGCTATTATAGATAATCACACAGTTGGTAGGATTGGTAATATTGGTGGAAAGGCGGATGCCACTAGTTGGGACGCTTTATGTTTCATAACAGCCGTGAATTGAAAGAAGTGTTGGACACAGAATATACATTATCTATCAGAAACAGCGATGCGTTAACAATGGGATTACAACCATCAACACCAGAGATTAAAGTAACAGACGGACAGGCCAACCTTTCAGGATGTGTAGACATTTCGCATTCGGATGTATCAGAAAGTCAAAGAGTCAAAATGGATCATCCAGACAGCAACGGATAAATATCAGGTCAATTAATACTGCTAACAAATTAGGCAACAAGAGCACTGACATTTACAGGAATTGGAAACTGCGGTGCCATAATTGCAGCATGAGAAATTCTCCGAGGCTATCCAGCCTCAGGGCGTCTGGAACCTTCTAATTAAAAGCCCTCTACTTCTTTGCAGACCCCCCCCCCCTCCCTACTGCTACATGCCAAAACTTCTTCTCTGCTTAGGAAAAATTCAGGAGCCGGTCCTACGGCTCTCAAAGCTTGCGAACTCCCTCACTAAAGGCTGATGGACTAAGCCTAGCCAACCTCCATGAATGCTGAAATAGGCATGCAACAAACACGTCTGAGGTGAGGCTTGCCTCCGGTAATCCCTTGACCCTAAACCCCACGTGTGAACTTCATTCCATGACCTATTCGTGTGCTCAGCGCCCTGCCAGCCGAGGCGGGTGCGCGATAGCGTTTATAAGTAAATGGAAAGAACATGTCAAAGAAATAAGTGACAAATATTGTTATAGAGTTGTTGATAGTTCTTACCATGAGCATGTCAGGGCAGTGAACATTGAGAAAAAAAGATGTGATGCAACAACCCGGCATGATGCTATAGTACAGTTATCCACCAAACATGGCGTTATTCTTACGAAGCCTCTCGTAGAAAGAATCACATTGGACCCCCCCCTCCAAACCTACGATTCCTGTGAAAGAATCACNNCCCCCCCCCCCCCCCGCCCCCCATATCACACGATCCGTCGTTAGACCTTGACAGCTGCTAAAGCAGACTAAACTCAAAGCCACACCCTTTAGCTTTCACGACTTTTGGTGTTCAGTTTAAAAGACTCGGAGTGTCCTGGTCCGGTATCACATCAAGGAGAGCCTGCGCACTCAGAGGCATTGCAGCTGGGCTGTGAGGGTAATGCAAGATGTAATGCAAGATCTGCCTGCTTTGTGAACTTTTGCACTGCCCATTGTGTGTAGCCGTAGAGTCGCGGTGGCGCAAACTGCGTTCCTGCAGTCTCAACGGCTGGCAGCCGGCAGAAACTCAAAACAATGCCAGTACATCTGGAGGCTGAGGCATCACGAAGTGTCCTCCTGGACCAGTACACCGTGGCTGGAAATCGGCATCTGGGCCCTTGCACATATCGAGATCTGCACCAAAGTCGCAGAGGTGCATCCTGAGAGATTTGCCGAAACTTGGCCCGTTCACAAGCATGTATCGGCTTAAGAAATCTGTAAGTCTATAAGTGGAAACGCATGGAAACATTCCAGTCAAACAGAGCAACTGCCCACCCAAAGGCGCCATTATCTGCGTTGCTTCACCTAAATTGCTCGCTATGCAACCAGGCACCACAACGGGCAGTTCCAACTCTCAGCGCCGGGCCCACAAACATCCTTAGTCGCAGGTCCACGCCGACAAGCTGGCTCCAGTCGATTCGGCAAATCCCGTCACTGGCACTGAACCTACACCTGGGACCCAGACACGAGCGAAAGCTGCACCAGGTAGTTGAGCGCCAGTGCCATGTAAGCTCGAATCCAGAGGGTGACAAACCTTTGCACTTATGCGAAGCATGTAAGGCCATGTAACGGAATCTGTCGGCACATGAAGAGTGGGGTGCTGCATGCAAGGCGCACGCTCTTGTAGCCAGAGCTTCTTGCAATTTGGGGAAACGCGAAGGCGCTTCCTGCAGCAAGACTGTCTCAAGTAGTGCTGCTTATGGGCCTATGGGCCACATAGAGGCTCAGGCCATACACTGAGCTCTTCTCGAGCTTGAAGACCTCAAAAATCCCATCCGCGCCATCTGATGCCGAAAAGATGCGCAAGCACAAATCAGACATGCGCATCTGCATAAATGAAACTCGTTCATCAAAGGCCTGGTCACTGGTCTTGGCTTCCAAAACTGCACCAGTCTTCTCAAACATAAACAACAGAATCAAAAAGGCTGAGCAAGCTTGAAACTACAATGCCAAGCGCACGTAGGGAAGATGAACTGACTATGCAACAAGCTCAATGAAACCAAGCAGCTGTCTGGTTGCTCTCGAAATCAAGCAAGCTCTGTGCTGCTTTGGAGACGTCCTGCCGCACACGAAGCTTCTTCACCAAGATGCCAAATGATTTTGCAACAAAACCAAGAATACCAGAACATGCCAGAACGGCACGTGCCCTTCAATCCTATTGATGAAGGAGGGCATTTCCGCAACTTGTGAATGGGTTGGAAAGGCTCATCCAGCCTCCGCACGCTGAGTCTCGCCCTCGTCCTGCTGTAGAACTGCGCTGGATGTAGCCATGGGGAAGGGTTCACGCGGAGATTTTGTCCCAGCCATCTTGAGCCGGAGCCAGAGCGGGCGATTTCAGCTTGCCAACACCTGATGCGCATGTCTCAGGCTACCTGATGGGACATGAGGGCAAAACCGAAGATCACCAAAGGCACCTCGCATGCTGCAGCACAACACTTCTTTGACATGCTCTCGAAAGCTTCAGTCATCAGAAAACGACGTATGCGTGTTGTTGTGGGGACGATATGGGACGATTGGAACTCCAGGAGCGACCCTCGGACGCACGGCCCATCCGTAACACCAAACACTGATATGACACCAGCTGCAACATCACTGCCACGACTGATACCGGTGTTCTCAGCGTTGTTCAGATACTTCCTCGCAACACCCAAGGACCAATGCTGAACATGGCGGCGTATACTAGTGCTGATTCAGGATCAATCCACTCTGTCGCACGATCAGGCAACAAGGAAACCGAACCTTGCACCCGGGAGGGGCCTCCGATAGTTTGCCGATGGCAGACGGCAGATGAGCGGTTGTCCAGCCGGCACAGGTCTGGGTACATGTTCAGTGGCCTGCGGCCTCCTGTAAACGTCCTTCTTGCAAGTGCGACGCAATCTATATGGTCGCCCACCACCAAGACCGCTGTTTGTGCACTTCTGAGGTTTGCGCCGGGAATGGATTTATGAATCCACGATCAGGATGCTCTGCGTAAGAGTTGGCACGCAACCTGAGCTTGGTCTAGTTGCGAGGTATAGTTACAGAGGAACTTGCTGATTCCTGCTAAGGCTGCTGCGCTCGCTGAGCATCAACATGTAGCAGGCCAGGTGGGTTTTCCTGATACATCTAGTTTGAAGAGCTGATCCCATCATCACACTTGTATCGACAACTTGGCCTGTGCTAATGCCTGCAAGCTCTTGTCCACATGACTCCGCAACAGCTGCAGCCTCTCATCAGTAAATAGCAGCACAACTCGCATTCCTTCCTTCACGTCATGCGTCTGTACGTACCAGCTATTTGTAGCTACAAACATGACGGTGGCGCCATTTCTCGAGATTCGGAATGCCTGAGCTTTGTTGGCGCTTTCAATGTATCACACTGCTGCTGCACGTTTCCACGTTAAACTGCATCCTGTGTGACCCTGCAGTGCCAGAAGGTAAAGACACAAATGTGCGTGCATCAAAGCGATGGCAAACGCTCTTGTCTTGCTCAGGTCTCAGGTTCAGCTCAGCTGCAACTGTGTGGCCTCAAAGGGGCACGGGCGATAGACACTGTTCAGCATAGAGCATGCTAGAAATGCACAGCCACCCAGAATAGTCTGGCTTCGCAAGTTACTTCAAATGCTGTGAAGCAGCTCTGACAAGTCCAACCTGCAGCGATGAAAAATGACGAGAACTTCTTGCTATAAAACGATTTTGTTTCCAACTCCTCATCTGAACAAGACATGAATGCACAAGAGTGCTGCATGGCTGGAATGCCCCATTCTGAGGCGGCAGCGTTATTGCCAGCACCAGGTTACCAACAGTAGCTTTGGAAACAGGTGCACCCAGGAGATTCTCGTTGGCCTTGATTCTGCACATGACTTCGCTGCCACAGCAAGCCAGACGCTCACCTCATCTCCGCCGAGGTCATAGATGTGGGCCAGCCTGGAGCACAGAGAAGAGCTGAAGAAAGCTGCATGGCGAGCGCAGCAGCACGCAGCAGGACCCGATAACATGCCACCGTCTCTAATAGGCAATGCTTGCCGTGGTATGTTCACTTGGCCCAGCGCACTTTCGACGAGGATCCCTCTGAAGCGTATCGCGCAAATTTGTAGTCCTCAACAACACAGAACCTTCTCCTCTTCTGTGACGTGCAACAGACACTGGTGCTGACTGATGCCCCATTGAGGCAGTAGCGAGAGCAACGGTTGGTTTGGGTTGATCCTGTCACACAAGGCTCAGGGAACGGCACACTTCAATTTTTCTGTTTAGCGCATCTAACGAAATTCGCCTTCTCATCTTTGGTGGGATTGATGAATCGGTCGACTAAAGATGTCTTCCCCGACCTGACACGTTCAGAAACCGCGGATACCGCCAAGAAGGCAATGAGACAGGAATGCTTCTTGGAGCCGCAGAAGAGGATCGTCACATCCTGAGAAGAAAGGGACATCACATGGCTAGCTTCTTGCCAAATTTGGTCACCGGTGTTTGCTGGAACTGCAAGGTAAGGCTATACAGCTGGCACAGGTGAACGGGAAGTGAGAGTTGCACATTTGCGAATTCTTCACCTGCGCTTCGCTGACTATGTTCCTGCAGAGCTGCAGAGCATGCATGGCTGTTGTATGGCAAGAAGGCAGGCCGAAATGATGACGGCTCCTCAGTCAATCTCGAGAAAATTGAGCTAGAGAAGTCGTCGGCTTCCTGGCTGCACTGCACGGTCACTACACACATTCACCAAGAAAAGGCCCTTGCCGCCGCCACGTGCTCAAAGCTGCTTAGGCTTGCTCTCAGGCTGATTGAGCTAAAGGCTCTCCTATGTTCAAGCCCCTTACTTCTTGGGCAGTCCTTTTTTTTGGCTCTGGCCATGGGCTTCAGCTACCCAAGCTATGGCTGGCAGCTGCATACATCAGCCACCTCAAGCAAAATGCCAAGCCGTGAGATACAGCTTCATGCCAATCTGCACTCCCGCACTCGCAAACACATCGCAGGAACTCTAAGCAGGATGATGAAGTCTAGCCACCATGTCGCAAGTTTGGGAGCTTTAGGCCAGAACAAAGGCTCCTTTGGAGAGTTCTCTGCAGCCCTACCATTCTGGTAGGAGCAACTGGCCAGCACCTCTCAAATCGATTCTATTCTTTGTGAAGCTTGCAGGCTCTTCCTGCCGTAATCGCCTTTACCAGTGTACCCCAGCACGTAGTTTTCACCTGCTACGTTTCTCCGCTTTTGTAGATGTTCTACTAATGCCATGCTGATGCATTTGCCAGGAAGCAAGCAGCAAAGAGTCCGCGAGTCTTTTCGCAGCTTCAAGATCCCCACTGTCTTTAAGCAGAGATCTTGAAGCTGAGCCTCAATGCTGTGCATAAAAACACGATTTGTCGATGTACTACGCACCGCACGCTTCTTGGAAGCGCCTGACCTTTGTCTACAACAAGGGTCTCATGTTGGAGTTGCTCCTATTCTCAGGGCTATGTCTCATCACAACTCCAAGGAGTTCATTAACCGGCTGTTCTCTCAGAACCTGTGTCGCTGCGTAGCTTTCTCAGCCTGTCGCGTTGCAAACCTCAGACATACGCTTATCAGCCACAACAGGCAGGGCACCACCGGTGAAACAAGAGCGTTGCAACTTGCGGCTGGAATTGAGCATGTGGCTCCTTCAACTTCCGGAAGCTGCTGATGGGATATGGTAGCTCGCGCAAGTTTTGCTCTGGCCGCACACCGAGGAAATTGCTCAGCATCTCCATAAGCTCCTTTTTGCGGAAAGGAACGTTCTTCGGCACACTTGGCTGGGTCATGTGCTTTCTTTCAGGCGGCTAGGCGTCATTGGCATCCAGGTTTTTGATATATGAGTCCGAGATCGGCCAAACCCCGAGGAGTTCTTGCTGCTTGTCAAACGTGACCTGCAAGGCAATGCACAAATTCTTTCCAGCAGCTGCCACTCGCGCGAGTGCGAGCAGGCAATTTCAATTTTTGGCGCCCGACATTCTCCATCAATGAGAAGGGCTTGTACATGTGGACCATTCCGTTTGGTCCCGTCACCAAGGAGCGTAGTATTTGGAGGAACTCAAAGATGTCCTGCGCTCGGAGGAGCTGACTGCACGTACTCGCAAACATGGCAACAAAGCAACTTATACTAATGTGAAATCAAGCTGCTATCCCCTCTGTGCGTTCAGAATCGATAGATGCCCTCAGCGTGACAAGTCATGATGCTTGCAAATTCCTGAGGAAGCTTTGTACAAAAGGAACAGCATGCTTGTTTAGAATGGTTCACATCGTTTTCTCCCAGTGACAGCACATGCTTTAGCTGCTGTTCATCTGGCATCCGCACGATCAATGGAATCAGAACCTGTGCAAGCGAACAACTTAAGTATTAAGACTCACTCCTGTTGATGCGCGGCTCTCCTAAAATGACATTCGACTTGCTTGAACATCGTCTCTGCCACTACTGCTGCGCTCTTCGGGATTCTATGCATACCCAGGCCTCTCGCAGTTCAGCACGAGTCAGCTTGTTATCGCCATCCCTGTCTGCCATGTCGAAGGCCCCCTGTCAGGCGAGAGTCTCTTTGCAGGAGCAACTTAAGGGCTTGCATCATGCATACATGCAGAATGATACCGCCATGATTTACCATCACAGCTCAGGGAGGATTAGACCTGGATATCTGACAGCTCTGTCATGGTGAAGTTCAACGCTTTTGCGGCCTGCGCAAGGCGAAGGAGCTGCAGAAGCAGGATGTCCCCGGAAATGCAGCATGGCTCATATGACTGACTTGCTACCTGGCAGATGCGCTCGCCCAGGAGCTGGCTCAGCCGCTCCCAAACCAATTGATAGATGAGACAGAAGCCGTAGAAGTCGACACTTCCTTACCACGCAACTGTCGGAAATTCTGACAAAAGCTAGCCGCCTTCTGTATTGAGTACTTGCGAACCAACGCCGCTGGATAGAGACATGCGCAACACTTTGGGGAACAGAGCGAAAGAGCTTGGAAGCAAATGTCGGCATAAGTCCGCGGAGGCCTGACGTTTTTGGATGTCAGGCCCAGAGGTTCCTTATGTGTTCTCCTTCATCTCCCACCCCAGCACTTCGCGAGGTTTTATCTTGTGGCGGCGGGCCGCTCGTTTCACAACAGCGACCAAACCCGCACGCCTCCGACAATCCCCACCCAACCCCGTCCTACCCGCGCACCTTCACAGCATGATGGGACTGGGGCAAGAAACAAAACCAGGTCACTCCACAAAGCATCCCACATTGTTCCAGCAGAAGCCATGACAAACATTGACAAAAGGCGTTGCAAGTGCGGGCCCTTCCCTGCCGCCTTCGCTGAGGCGCGCTAGCAAGTTAGCGGCTAAAGTATCCTTTTTACTGTCCTGTCAAATCTCATTGGCATGGGTCAGTCTCGACAGAGCTTCCCTGCATACGCATTCAGAGCGCTTGCCTGTCTCTCTTTGACTTGTCTTCATGATCATATTGCTTGCATGATTCCAGCATCATCCGCCATCATGGCCTGTCGTTGCCTGTGCAGCATGAACGGCTCGAGCCAGAAAATGCCAGCATGAAATTCTGCACGGACCACAGGCCTCATTTTCCTGGGGCTCAAGCTGCTGCTCCGCGGAGACATTGCGGCAGGTGAGTCTGCCTCACCTGGGCAACATTCAATGGCAGACTCTAAAGCCTGAAAGTACCAGATCTTGCCCAAGCAAGCAGCTGCTTGGTTGCAGCACAGCCCGTAGATCAAATTCCTTGGGGGCAGAATGGGCAGCTGCTTGGCAACTTTGGCTTGCATCCGCCGGCTCGCAGCAGCAAAGGACTGCAAGGCACCTCATCCAAAAGTTCCTGTGCCAACGCGTACTCGCTCCGGGACCGAAGCAGACCCTCCTCTCGAGATCTCTCAGAGAGGCAGCTGGCTGGGGCTGACCTTCTGAAAACTTTCCCAGCCTGCGCCAGAGCTGCCACGATCTGATCAAAATCAAGGCAGTTGTTCCTTGGATTGAACGCCTGTCCTAAGTCGAATCCTGTACCATAAAGCGGGATAACACGCCAAAACACGCCGAACCAGACTGAACCGGGGTTCTGGTCTAGCTCCAGATTCAGGAAAACCCGCTGCAAACGAGATCGTCTCCGCTTCATCCTTTGGCATCTTCGGCAGTATGGCTCACCGAACGCGAACATGCAGGAACAGGAAACAGGATTCTCGACAATGTCATGCTGCCACGTCTCATGAATGATCGCAGGTGGTCAACCAGGAGGAGGAATTCATTGAAGTCAATCTCATCATCGTGGTTTTCATCCACTTGGCCAATAATGTGATCCACCCTGAGATTTGCATTTCTAGATACACATTCCGCTCTGAGATATCTGCCAAGGTACGTGTCGGCCACACTTCGTTTGTAGGGCTCCAGGCCTTGACACGCGTGGATTAAAATTGTTGATCCTTCTTCATTCACAAAGAGCCGTCTCATGTTTTTGTGCTTTCCAAGCTGCCCATGTACTTCAGCAATCTTCGAATTTCGTATTGGCCCAGGAATCCACTGTGATCTTCGTCATGGGCTGTAAACATCTCCCATAACCACAGCAACTCAGGCCTGACACGAGCACTCTGTAAGGTGAAAGTGTCTAACAAGTGCCAGATAGTGCCAACCTATGTTTCTTGAAGCGACCATCGAGGAGCTTGGCTTGTCTGGCCACTGCCTAGCGAGCACATGCGAGCACAAAAACAGCCTTCTGATTTGCTTGGCTTTTACACTTTGTTTGAACTAGTGTCTCTGCCAGGCTGCCCACTCCCGAGTGCTAGCAGCTCGCGCAGCCCTCTCCTCCAGCTGCAGCAGTCGGATGTGTACCTGGCGCTGGGCTGGATGGAGACTTCAGCCGACTTTGCATTCCATTGGCCGGCTTGTTAAAAGTTCGGAAAGCTGAAGTCCCCTTTTTAGGGATCCTGGGACGGGTGAGTTTACATCAGCCACATACTCAGCCCAGCAAGCCAACTAGAAAGACTGCTAGAGGCCATCTGCACAGGCACACGTACATCAAAATTCTTTGGTTACATGCGCACGAGAAAATAGAGGGCTGAAGATACATCACATGAAGTAACGGCGCGCAAAATGCCAGGAACTGGAGCCTCCCGACACAGCTAGACACAACGGTCCAGAACGCTTGCAGCACGCTACAAAATGCTACAAAATTGCGTATGCAGCTTGCACAGTATACACCTTAGCCAAGACTAGGTTTGTGGGCCATGGTTTCCATGAAGGAGAAACTCAAGCAAAAGCCCCGCCATCTCCAAGTCCAGGATCGTCTCTGGCCTGCATTCCACATTGTCTCAGCTGCTCAATCAAAATCGAAATCTGTTTGAGCCAAGTCACCCGATTTTCTGCTTCTCACGCTTGATGGCAGGTGGCAGAGGGCCTGGCATAGCTCATCCATTTCCCAAAATCTTGGAACTTGCAAGCCCGCCTTTTGCTTTGTCAAGCTCCAGCGATGCAACCAGCTTCTGAAACTGGTCGTAACTGAGGCCGCTGGGGTTTGGCGACGCCTCGATTTCCTCAATGCCAGTGACAGCTTTTCCCCATCATGAAGCTGCTAACCGTGCACAGATCTTAAGATCCCGTAGCCAGGCCTTGACAAAAAGTCGGAAATGTGGCTCAGTCCTTTGTCACACTGATGTTCCCTCAATCTGCGCCAAACGAGTGTTCCTTGCCTTTGCTCAAAGAGCTCCCATCGAGCTGCTGGTACCACCTTCGGATCGCGGCTATCGTCTCAGGGCTTGGTTCACCGGAAGCTTTGTCACTTGCAGGCCTCGGCCCCGAAAGCTTCGATTGGGATACCTGTCGGGCGTGGGGTCTTCTGTTCCATGGCGGCGACCAGTTCCTCTCGGCATCTCAAAATGTCAGAAACGAAGAAGCGATTCGTACCTCAATCTGGATTGTCCTTGGCAGCTTGCTCGTCTTTCATCGTCGACGACCTACAAGCGGCGCACTTGAAGTTGGATACGTTCCCATGGCTCAAGTTGCAGATGCTCATGCCTTTGCACACTGACGGAAGCTTGGCGAGGCTGCGTGGAGCTTGCCCGACGATTGTGCAGACGCCCTCCCCGAGCCTTGCCAGCTTTGGCAGGAGCAAACTCTCATTTTGGGGATGGCACAGCAGGCACCTGCTGCATCTGCGTCGGGGCCTTGGTCTTGGCCTGAGCCATGTGCGCCACAGGAAGTGCAGATAACCTCAGCCAAGTATGAGCTTACACTTGGTACGGCAACACGCATTAGCCACTAGCCGCAGCATACGTCAACCACAACCATGACAAACTTGTCCTCGAGCCGAGTATCTCTCGAGGGGTCCTCCACCACACCTGGGGAGCACCCTTGGGCGCAGCACCCCATGCGCCTTGAATGCCTTGCTCTTCAACGCCTTGGTTCAAGGCTCCAGTCAGCATCAGACAGTCCCTGAACCGGCCTTTGCAGCAGCGTCACTGATCAGCTCCTTGATGAGCGATGCAACAGCCCGTTCCACCACGCTGCGTTCAACCATGGTCCGACCTTCACAATAAAACGCATAACAGCAGCAGCAGCCAACAGCCCACAAGAACACGCCAACAAAAAGAGAGAAAAGTGTGAGTTCACGAGACGGCAAGAAAGCCAGCCTCGCAGGCCCATGTCGCGCAAGGCATCCAGGGCAGCTTCGGCAGTGAGTGTGTAGAACTGGTTGCAGTGGAGTTTGAAGGCCTTCCGTCAAGCTGTAAAAGTATGAAAATCATTCCAATGCCACCCCTCCTGACTCTGAAGTCTCCTGCAGTCTCCTCAGTCTCCTAGGGGCCTTACAGACTCGGTGGCTGCCCGCTCTGCTTGAGGCAAAGCTTTCCAAACGGCCTGAGGCAAAGCAATGCAAGCATCAAATTGCCAACCCTGCAGAAGAACATTTTGAATATGCCCTGGCATGTTGGCACGCCTCTCGAAATCGCCTCTTCCGATTCATGCGGTCAACAAACTTCTTCTTCTCCTCCAGTTAAATCATGAGGTGTGACTTGCTTGATTCAATGCAGACTACTTCAGCACAGTAGCGCGAATACCGTTGATGGCCGCATCTTTCACCCTCCTGGGATGGGAGCGCGAGCAGTCAGTTCCATTAGCCAAGGCTGAATTGCTTTGGGCTGACTGAACCGCGTGGAAGACCGGCAACCTGAACCCGCGTTAACTCGCCCCCAGCGAAATATAGAATTGATACACTTCGAAAGCTGCCTATCAATAGACAAGTAGGACTTTGTTAGCATGGCTGAGTCATGTGTGAGGCCAGAGACTACGCCACCCCTGCAACTCCTGCATTCGTGCGGAGGCATGAAAAGCAAAACTTGCCAGGAGAGCAGTTTTTCTACCAGATGCATGCAAGAAAACTACGACAGGAGAGATGTTACAGCCACAGCGAGAATCTTTCGCAGTTGTCTGGAACGTTCAGACAGCTTCTTCTGCTCCAGCTTGACCGACCCATCCTCCTGCATGCTGAACTTGGTGCCCTCGTGTCGAACAGGACCGGAGTTAACTGCTGATGGGGGTGAGGCGCAAAGCATCACAAGCTCCTCGGAATCAGAGCCGCTCATCAGGCCATCATATTCGGAACCCTGAGGCTACAAATGTTTAAGGGAACATAAGAAGCCCGTCCTTTCATGCGGGCCTCTTTTGGGTCAGCATCCACAACAGGCAATGGGATAGAGCCGGAAAGTTTTCCCAGCACCTGAAAGAAGGAAATCCTGCTTGTGTGGTGACTGCTTTGTTGATGCGGCCTGCTGCAACCGCTGATTCCTTTCCACTTCTCGTGCCTTGACTGTTGACAATTCATCAAATTTATCGTGCCTGCACGTGCCAGCTCAGCTCACCGCATCCGTAGGTTGTGCTGCCGCCGCCTGACTCGGACTCTGCTCTCGCTTGTTGTCTCTTTTACACTGCAGCGTGCGGCTATATACCTCCTTGTGATCAGGGCTCTCAGCATCTCGACGTTGGCGAAAAGCAACAGCTGAACGACGCGCTTTCTGTCCCTCCTCCTGCAGCATTCGCCAAGAATCGGCTCTAGTAGTGAGAAACGTATACCAGGAAAGAGTGCACAAGCCAGGCTGCAACACAAAGCGCCTCGATCACACGCCTTCTCATCTGTGCCCGCACGATATTCTGTCGCTCCAGCTCACGCTGGACCACAGGGACCTGCAACATATCTAGACGGGGTCTTGTGCCAGATATAATCCCTACACCTAACTGGGTCGGCCCCCCATGCCCGGCGAAAAATATTAAGCAAACCCACGGGTTTTTAATAATATATAATAATATATATATATATACAATAATATAATAATATATAATAGTATATAATAATATATAATAATAGAATGAATTAATATATAATAATATACTATATAATATAATAATATATGATAATTATATAATAATATATCATCGTCGTATAATATAATAATATAATAATATAATATCAGAG
>CAJNIZ010034446.1:279630-292979 GCA_905231905.1 Symbiodinium pilosum
CCCCCCCCCCCCGGAAGGAAAAAAAAAAAAAAAATGCCATAGCGTCCCAACCGTGCAAGTGGCTACTGCCAGCCTCCTGCCTGTAGAACTTATTTGCTTCTACTTCGTATTGCTGGAGGTGCTCAACTCTGACCTCTGTCCTTCACCCTGGTTGCCGCCCAGTTGAAATGCCTTCATGATGTGGCCGAGCTTTTTGCACGCCCTTCCGAGAGCAGGAAACCAGCCGCGTAAAGCCTTTCTTGCCGGGATCCAGGGTGTGCAGTGATGGAGCAAAAACATATCTGCTTCGAACACCTTGACCCCAAGTATTTGCAAGTTAGACCTCTCGATAATGTGACCCTACAATTCTTGCATTGTCAACGAAAGAGCAGATGAACAGCTTTCCAAGCAATCACCAACGCAAAGCTCAAACAACTGCTGATTGGGCTTGCAAATGGCGATTGAAGGTTTGTGTTTCTAGGGACCCTGCATTGCTCCTTTCAGGGACCGTCCAATAAAAAAGTCTTGACAAAATTCGCTTGCTCACCCTGTCGGTCGGGTACCGGAGGGCCCCGGATTCGGGGGTGGGGTGATCGGCTGTTTTTAAGTCGGTTTACCGGGTGGTGTGGGTCTGAGCTGCAGGACCCCCAAGCCGAAAACCCGACCTCTGAACTGGGCGGGGCGGGGGAGCGGGGGGGGCGGGGGGTGTACGCGGACGGGAGGCGGGGCCTGTGGTGCGGGCGGAAGCATGTCTTTTTGACTGAATTGAGGATATGAAAATGGCTCAGTGTGTGTTATTGCNNGGCAGCTTGCAGAACATGACTGGCGGCCTCTTTCACATCCTGGCACGAAATTCAGAAAATAGAGAAGCAAGTGAAACTTGTCGGGGGAATGGGTTTGGAGGGGGTTGGTGGGTCTGCAGCTGTCCTCTACCCTTGCCGAGGCGGCCCCGCGTTAGCGGTAGAATTGAAGGCTTTCCGGAAGAAAATGATCAATGTTACTGACGTTGGCGTTTTATATCCGTATGAAGCAAATAGCTTGCAAAGGCGTGCCAAAGCAATCAATGCACATTGCGGCCGCACTTGAAACTATATACGATTCGATTCACGTAAAAAGCTCGGCTTGCATTTCAATGGGATGTCTGTTGCAGGCCTTGTTCAGCTTATCAAGTGCTGGGGGACCCAGACTCAGCTCATCACGCCAGCCTCGGACGCAAAGAAACAAAAACTGAAGGGGCGACTGGTCTCTTGCTTGACTGCGCCATCCTGCGCCTCCTGTCAAACTGCGGCCAAATGGCTGCCGAAATCAAAGCCATCTGTACCTTAGATATGAACGAGATGGCTGGACCTCCCTACACAGGCGGGCAGGCTACCGATAGTGCGGCCAGCAGGCACTCCAGCAGTGAGTCGTCAGACCAGATTGCATGCTTGCGCGCTTTAGCAATCTTCTGGCCGTCTGTGCATGCCGCACCTTGGGCGAGTCCATGCATTGGCTGGCTGCATCAATCATCCACCTCCTGTTGAATTTCCCCCTGCGACTTCTGAGTCACTAGCCATCTTCCGCATCGCTTGCCACGCCAGTCAAGTCATTCACAGCCCCCTTCATCGCACAAACGTTGCAGATCCCCGTCTTTCAGCACATGTTTTTTGCAATGATATTGGCAAGCCAGCCACCCATTCCCGCCAGCCAAGAAATCGAGCATGTAAGGGCTCCTTCCCATTCCAAAGCCAACAGGCAAATAATCTTCCACCTCGCGGCTCACCTTGCTGCGCATTGCACCCCCATGTGCACAGCCTCAGTGCATATGTGCAGAAGAGGCTTCCGGTCTGTAATGTTCCCATAAGCTCACCTCACAAGCCTGGCGTCTGCAGACCGAAAATACAGACGATGGCCAGGCTAAGCCAACAGTGACAGGACGAAGCCCAGAGCTACAATGCTCATGCGCTCAAATGCACTGCCTGCATGGAGCACAAGTCGTGCCGCTGCTCACTAGTTGATGCACCTCCTTTGTTTCCCCATGGTTTGCGAGGAATTTGCTTCTGAGTGAGACGTGCCTGGCTGTGGTTCTCTGACAGGACTGCAGCAAGAAGTAAGTTCTTGATGGTTGTTGAAGGCTCGCTTAAGTTCGCACATGGTTGGCCGCTTTCCTCACCAGTCGCCGGCATAGCCTGGCAAGCCGAATCCCACGCAACATGTACGTATGATGTGAACTGTAGACCTTGAGCAATTCCAAGAATGCCCACAGCCTTCTGCACCCGTGTAGCGGGCAGCGCCTGTTGTGAGGTAGTCCTGCATGGGCGGGTGCCATCGATTCACAGCTTTGAATGACAACAACCCTGCCAAGGCCTTTGTGGCTGATGTTGTTTTCTGTCTGGTTGTCTCCAGCTTTGGGCAGTCCGAAATGCGGTGTCCAAGTCCCCCACAGTAAGCGCAGCCCTTGCCGGGTCAAGCAAGGTGCAAGTGCTGGTAGGCTTCATGGTACAGCATGAAGCGTTGCAAAGCAGCATCAACCCGAAGCCTTGACGCCACCAATTTCCTCCTCTTCTCTGCCCCCACCGCCCGTCTCCAGCTGCATGAGGAAGGGAGGAACCTCAATGCAGGCCGTGTGGGCGAGCATGCCACTGTAACTGTACAATATGCTTCCAATGCCAGGAGACGTGTTGGCCTGCTTCTAACAGCAAGGCCTTCAAGTCCAGCAGGATGGTTTCCTCAGCAGAGCACTGGTCAACTGGAACGCAGAAGACAGGCTGTCCATGGGGAGAGCGGAGAGGCGTAGGATTGCTAAGCTCTGTTTCATGCCCGGTGAAGTGCTAGTCGGCTCTGCTTTGCTTCCTTGTCGACTGCATTTCTTCTCTGGCCTTTTTTTCGTAATTCATTGCTGATATTGCAGTGATTTGGCGCGAGGTCTCCTTGTTGATCCTTTCAGGCTCCTTGTTGATCTTGCTTCTGCTCGTGGCACACCGTGGGATTTTTGGTTCTGCAGTTCTGCCACTCTCGCTTGGATTTACTGCCAAAGGCTTGCGGCACGTCACAGACAGGGATTCAAAATTCAATAGTAGCTGCAACTCGGGCACATCCTGGTTCTTGTTGACGAACGTTGTGGCCACGCCCGTTCGTCCACATCGACCTGTACATATTGGCCGCAGTTGTTGAAGACTATTGGGTGCCAGGGCGGGTAGCAATGATTGATGCAAACTTGGCTTGGCGGTGAAGTGAGCATCACAACCTTCATGAAATGCTCACTCTGAAATGGCTGCCTGTGCGGCCGATGCGGTGCACGTAATTCTCAATCTCTTTCGGCATGTCAAAGTTGATCACCTCAAAGCCATGATTCTTGGGTTCTTCAACTTCGTAACATGCCTGCACGTAAGCAGAAAGCTGAGCCGAAGTCATGCTGAATGGCTGGGAAGTCCAGCCCCTTGGACGCCACATCTGTGCCAATCAGGACATCCTTGCCACAGCCGGCCACGAAGTCTACCGCTTGCCAAGTAGATATCCCATGGTTCCGGTCCTTTGAGCCCTCCTTGAAGGAACGGATCGCCTCGTGACGCTCCTCCTGGTCAAGGCCTCCGTGAATGGCCACCACCTGGGCGAGTAGCATTACTCATCCTGCATGTGCAAAAAGGCCTAAGCGGCTGCTGCAGATGTTGTGCCTCCACGCTTTTCAACAGCAAGTACTCATGGACATCATCCACATCTGACTTGTTCTCGCAAAATATCAGCACCTCGGCAGAACAGCCGCAATCTTCATTGAAGCCAAAGAACCCCAAGAAACTGCAGGTTTAAAGCCAGGTACGGGAGGCGGTGTCTTCTGCAGGCACTTCAGGAGGTAGACCAGCTTAGCCTCCTGTTTGACGTACCTGGCGAAGTTACTGCGCTCTATCGCGCTCTGTGGAACTGGCCCCAATGAAATACAGCTTAATCAGCCAAGATGCTCAACCTCTTGGATGACATCCAGGTTGGCGGCGCCAGCACGGCCCACGTTGATTACCACCTAAGATCCAGAAGTTCCACACTCTGAGACTTGCAACCTGAATTCCTTTGATGGATTCTTGACGGGCAGCCGCATCTACCAGTGCGGTTTTGGCGAAATCCTGCACCGTTGCTGCCTTAAAGTGGCATCCTACGAAAGAGCACTTTGGCCTGGATCTTCTTCGGCATGGTTGCACTGAAAAGAAGCGTCTGTCTCTGACCTTGTGCAGCAAATCATGACATGCTGCCTAGCTTTACATTGACTGCACTCTTGCTAGCCTCGGTAATGGTCCAAGGTGTTGCGAATCTCTTCCTCAAAGCCTAGGTCAATCATCCGATCGGCTTCGTCTAACACGAGCACTTGGCACCTGAACAGGCAGGACGCCGAACAAAAAAAGTATCTCCTGTGATAACATGCTCTGAGGGCTCAGCTGTGCCAATGACATACGCTTCTTGTTGAGTAGGTCATTCAGTCGACCAGGCGTGGCCTCAAGCCCAAAAAATCTGAGAACTTGGATCTAAGGGTAGCAACCCAAGCAATAATCAAGCCAGGAAGCGACTACCATGTGACAACCTTTTTTGATTGCCTGCGCTTGCGTTCCGGTACTAAGACCGCCGATCGTCAAAACCTCAGTTGGGCCAATGTTAGTGCAGGTACCGAGCATGGACCCTGGAATTCGCGTTGAGCAGTACGAGTGGCGGATCTCAGCTTTGGGAACTCCTTGTGGTACTCAGCCAAGTGGTCAGTGTAGAACTCCAACACCTATGCAGTTGCAGCAGATTCTGGAGAAAAGGGCAAAAGCTAGAGGGCAGGGCTGACAGCCGTCCGAGCCACGTTGAGGGCTCACATTCCCTACATCCCAGAGCCCGAACCCTCAAGTAGGCCTACAAAACCATGCCATTAAACTCCTGCAACATCATGGCCCCTCATTTCTCCGGCATCACCCTTTACAGCGGACAAAACAAATCGTGTTCTAGCGTTGCTGGGGACTGTCAAGGGGGCCTTCAGGGGCAGGGTTAGGGCACGGCCTGGGCAGGGAGGGCCTCCCCTACCAGAAAAAATCAATTACGTGGAGCCTTGACCCCTCTTTGTAGTGGAAATCAGCTCTTAAGGGGGGGGCCAGGCCCCCTAGTGCACTACCCTAAGTGATCTAGGGCCGAAACGACCTCCGAACCAACTGTTGACCCACCAAAGGAATTCTTGAATGACAACTACCACAAGGCTTCAAAAGAGCTAGCTTTCGTGACTGCTGGGATCAACGCTGCCCAGCAAGTTGGCAGTGATTAACGGGCAGTGATCAACGAGCACCGCCTATGGAGTCACAGCTGAGGATTGCCCTGCCTCGTACGTCTGATGTGCGAGCTCACGCGATGGGGCAATGATGAGCCCAAAAGGGCCCTCTGTCGGTTGCACCTCAACTTTTGCGTGGTACTGGTAAAGCGCTTCCAAGCTCAACTCAAGTTCGAGGCCCTTACACGAGCTCTTAGCTCCTGTTCCAGCGCGCACATGATCATCGGCAGCCCAAACCTCTAGCGAGGAAAGCTGCAGACTTGCTGCAAGCAAGCAGAGGAAGGCTTGGGCACAAGTGTCTTGCCGCTGCCAGTGAAAGCAATTCCTTATTTGCAGGATGCCACATTTGTGCGCTGGCAGATCATGCTTCACCAGCACAAGCCAAGCTTCCAATAATGTCGCGGCCCATTAGTCCCGCGGGAATGCCTTGCCTTGGAGACCCCGAGCTTCAAACATCATAGAGCAAAGCACAAAATTTCCAAAGCAAGTCTCTGCAGCTGAGCAGCATCTGGATTTGAGTTGGCCTGATGATTCCTTTCGCCTTCAAGCCTGCCGTCGTGTCTGCAGCCTTCAGAAAACTCAACGCCTCAACCACAAAGGGCTTCCAATTTCTCCTGACCTTGCGGAGCTTTGTCAATCCAAGAGGTGAGAAGCATGCAGAGCTCGGCTCTTATATGGAGAAAAAATACGTCTCAAGGCGAGACAGTCTTTTGCCAAGAGCAAAAGTACCACAAAACACTTGGCAAAGCCTACAGCCACTACTCTGCACGCTCAACATTCACCCGGAAAAGCACAGGACCTAATGGTCCCCATGTCCATGGTACATGACGCCCATTTAGCGTCTTACCAACCCCCGTGCATACTCTTTCAAAGAATGCCTTTCTCTGATCCCGCCTTCAAGAATGCCGCGGGGAATTCGCATTTCCTGGTTCATCTCCGCATCAGGAGTCACGGTGAATTGTCTTTGTCAAGTCTATGCCTTGCCCTGAAGATGTTCAAATGCATCCCTCCCATCCTCGAAGCGCTTGATAGGTGCTGGCACATCAGTGCCATTTACCTGCGGTCACTCACGCACACGTGCAGCGTGAAGAGAGGGAATTAGCCCGTCCCAGTTAAGTGCAGCTGCCTCGATGAAGTACTTCTCGCGCACAGAGGCGCGTTCTGTTTCCGGCATGTCGCCTTAGCAGCAGTGGTGCAAAGCGAATGCAAGAGGAATCTCTCGCTGCATTTATGTTGGAGATGAATTCTTAGGTCGGAGTCCTGGAAAGAAATTGCTGAAATCTCTTGGACGAAGAAGACCTTCAAGCGGCTGCGGGCCCGGCGGTACTTCTGTATTGGACGCCAATCGCCGATGGCTGGCATCCTGAAAAGAAGACTCCAAAACAAGACTCCAAAACAAACACTCGGGAAAAATCTTTGAGCATCTTTGAGCCGTCCTCTCTTTGTACATGATGCCTTTTGCCCGCTCACGCACCTGAAGCCACGTAGCATGCTAATGCCGTGACACGATGCCAACACATCCAGCAAGACTCAGGCACTGACTGACATCAAAGGAGTGCTCATCTGCAGCTGGACCTGCTCAAGCAGCTGATCCTGCCAGGGCAGGAATTTCGAATTTTCTGCAGTGGCTTGGGCAAGGCAACTGTGGGGATATGCCCTGTGTTGCGCCCGGAGCTGGCGCCTCTTCATTTCTTATGCTTTCCTTGATAGCCGCTTCACGGGAGTCCTGGTGTCAAAACGTGACGTCACTGCCTCAAAATGAAACATCTCACTGTTCGACTGCAACTTCGCATGTGTGTCAAGGGTGCGCCTTGTTGGCCTCCTCCTCTGCTTTAAGTTTTGCTGAAACTGCAAGCAAGGAGTTCGCCTCGAAATGTGCAAAAAACCCTCGCAGAACCACGAAAACACGCAAGTTCTCAGTTCATGGCAATGCCACGCTTCTTCTTCTCCTAGCGAGCAGGCGCAGGTTATAACAAGGACTATTCAACTATTCAAAAAAAACAAGGTTGGTAGGGAGAGTTGGGGCAGGTTCTCTGGGATCGGAGTTGAAAGGCTAGGAAAGTGAACACTTGCTTTCAGCTCCCAGAACTTGGTCAGTTCAGCAAGCAGTGAAGAACCTTCAAAGACCAAATCAACTCCTCCACCTGGACCTTGACATACACTGCCGCAAATCAATGCTGCAGAAGGCCTCCGCAAGTCTTTCCCGCATGACTCTTTCTGCTTCTTCTCGTCTTTCCTTCTGCCTGTCAACAAGATGCGAGATTGCGACATCATCTGTTGCACTATAGCAGCAGCACCCACACTCTTCGCTTTGCAAAGCAGCAAGTTTCACAACGCCTGTCTGAGACGAGTTTTTCTTTCATTACAGCCTGACATCCACGAGAAAAGCACCATGGACAGAACGTCTTGTCCAGCATGCCTTGCGCTTCTTTACTGGAACATAGTCTTCGTAGGCCTCATCCTCCTTATTAAGGCAGGGCACAGCTCCGTGGAAAACACCTGCAAACCTTGAGCGAGTCCCTTGGGCCGCCTGATCCCGACTGCCCTGGCTGCTGTTGCAGCTTTTGCATCCAGGACTCGAAATGCCAGGCTTGGCGAGCAAGCAGCACAGCAAGATCACTGCACCCACAGGCTCACACACAGAAATGAACACAAATGCCATTCCCCGGACCAGAATAGTGCTTCCGACTCAACTAGCCCGGAAGCAACATGCGCGAAAAATCTTGAGAAAGAATCTCACAGCGGAAGGAAGTTCTCAAGGTACAGAAATACTCTCACAGCAGAAGGATGTTCTCAAGGTACAAGCTCAACTTAAAACTCCAATAACATACATACCATGGCTGCTTAAACAATGAAACTTGGCCCTACTCCAAGTCAACGTGTTGCCCTGGAATCAAATGCATTTGCAGAGACTGGGGCTCTGCCAGATCTTTTGCAAAAAGATACAGAAAACCTGCCCTGATCAAATTTCAGTCGCAAGCAATTACTTTCTGCGCAACTTGGGCGGGGAAAAAAAAAACATAAGAGGGGAGAGCGGGCAAGCAAAGCTGCCCACAGCTTAGACCAAGCCACATGTGCGCATGGCTTTCATGTGCGCCGCAAGTGTTCGCAAACGTCCCGTTTCAGAGTAGAATGGCGAATTTGAGAATGCAAATCATTAACACAGAGAGTTTCCACAGAAGCCAAGAAATTCAGAGCTGACAACAGACCGCAAAAAACGAGCACGGATGCGAAAAGCCATAAGCTGGGCGAGAATCGAAAACTCAAAAAAACAATGCGATTCCGATTCCTGCTGACAAGGGTCATCTGGGTCGAGCTGCGGCTCGACGTCATCATCGTCAAACTTTCGCTTTCGCCTGCTGGGATCCCCCACTGCAGGGTACTGTAGCCGGCTGGTCGGAACTGAGCACGCGACAGTTCAAGGTCTGCGCTCACCATGGCGCCACCACCTCTGACCTCGCGGCTTGCAGCTGAAGCTAAGATTCCTTGCCCTAAACCCTGTGGCCAACTGTGGGCTCCAGACCTAGAAGGTCATCGAGCTACATCGTGATACTTGAAGCTCCAAAAATGGCAGCGAAAGAAGCATTTGCCGGCCCAAGGCAAAAAAACAGGCAAGCATTCGGGGCACCCTGGTTTGTGTCGGTTCGAAATCCTTTTTTCAGTGCGTGGCAAAAAGCGTCGCTGCAGTCTTGCTGCTCAGATGTTTTAGGAGCTGCTGGCCATCATGCCACGAAATCTCAGAGAGATCCCGACAGGATGCCATGAAAGCATGTGCTAATCGTGCAAGTAAGCAGCCATCGCAGCAGGGATGCGCACCTGCACATGGAAAGGACACCTTGTTGGTCCTCACTGTGCTTTGATGTGCTCGGCCTCGCTTCCGCCGCCTCGCTCTTGGTTTGGACATGTCATCACCTCAGGGCGCGCTCTCGAAACAAAGCCACAAGAAATTCTCAAGCCTGTTTTGGCCTGCAGGCGACTGTCATGATTCTCGGAGTTGATGACGATGACGCCTACAAAGAAATTCCACGCACCATCACGTCAGATACATCAGCTCATTAAAGAAGTTGCTGCGTCCTGATGCCCCAGCCAGCTGTGCTCGAAGCAGCTTCCTGATAACAGCGAAGCTCACATGAGGCAAACTTCAACAGGCCTAGCACTGCAATGCCAAGTAGCTGGACAAACAAACAGCCCCCGCGAGAGATTATCACGAGTCGCCCGGCGTATGCTGCCTCCCAATGATCGGATGGCGCGTCCAAGCAAATTAACAGCATAGTCAGAGGAAATGGAAAAGGTTTTCAAGCCCTCTCGTTTTTCCCTACAACGCAGGCAGTGGTCAACAAAATGCTGGCAAAAAGATGTGCTCGCCACATATGCTGTTGTATCCTAAAGCTTTGTCATATGCCTCTGCTGTGCACTTCTTGTTAAGCTCTTGTGAAGCCGTATACTTTTGCTTCAAAGTCTGCACCTTCCGATTGCTTTTTGCCATGTGCGTGATAGACATCGTCATCTTGCTTACAGTTTACGGTGCTGAAATGCTTGGCCACCGTCTTTGCATGTAAACCTCAAAGCTTTCTACTGCTATACCCTCCAAGCCGCTTAAACGCGAGTCTATTTTGACCAATCCAAATGAGGCTAGCTAAGACTTTGATGCTGAACCCCTGGGAAGCTTAGATACGGATATGCCTCGGAAGGTGGATCAAAACTCATCTTGCAAACTAGGCCCAGTTACAGCTGAGGTTGTTAGCCTGCTTGGACCTCAGTTCTACCGCAAGTTCAGCAAAGTGCGCACAGCATTGCACAGCGCCCTTTGTTTGACCCTCAGTATTGGCCGTAGGTAGGGCAGGATTGCAACATCTTGGAAGCAAGCATGCCTGTCCTCATCCGTACATGAAGGCATGGACGCGTGTGATTTCACAACTGAATCAATGATGATAACTCTCAAATCTGCTGGGGTTCTCTTTACCTCTTTGTGCATTCCCATCTTTCGGATGTTCTCTGGTTCATGTGTTCTTCATTTCTTGGTCTCTTCCGATACTCTTTCAAACTGCGTGCCGCAAACCCCTAAGGCCCTAAGGACCAGAAAAACAGCAACAAAGAGCAGTGACTCCCTCCACGAAACAGCAGCTACGACTGCCAAGGGTTTCAGAGTAAGCACCCCTTACCACATGAAACCAGTGCACCATCTCGGCAAAGTGAAGCATGACAAACATTGCAGGATGTCGGTGCCTCCGATGCATGCTGATTCCCAGCCGGCGCTTGAAGGTCAGCGCATGCATTCAGCGGCTGCGCCTCCAGCTGATTGAGATTAATCAGGAATGGGATCATGCCAGTTGCATCACGTGCAGATCGGAAATGCTATCAAGAAGTCGATTTGGATGCCATCTCAAGCGTGGGCTCGTTTGCATCCCGTCTTTGAAGCTTCAGACGGCTGCGTTTTCAGACCCTGAACGCTCCGTCCAAGAGGTCTGCCGAGTCTCCAGCGCTTGCGCTGTGGCAAAAGAGCTTGATGCAACTCTTTGCTGCATCTGGAAAGCATGTGGCACAAAGAAGCACACAACAGACCTCGCAATGGGGGCAGGCTGGGAAGCGCTTCGTGCTACTGCAGGTCCTGACACTCCCTATGATACTTACAGTATGGCCCTGTTAGGGCACCACACCCGTCCTTTCTCAGCCATCACCTACATGCTTCCTCAAGAACGACTCGGGGTTGGCTGCCAGCTGAAGTGTCTATACAGAAGCCGTCCATCCTCTGAGATGGGAGCAGGCGTTCCCTTGCTCAGCCCTAGCCAGCAAGTTAAAATTTGACAGCAAGACCGTACAGGCCATGCGCTGCCTGGTAACGTGCAAGGTACTATTGAAGGGCATTTGTCCAGCGAACTCTCTTGTAGGTGTGCAGACCACCTGTCACAAGAAAAGCTCCGTCTGGAAGGCAAAGGGCCACCTTAGCCGAGCGTTCTGTCAGTCGCATCTGGGCTTCGGAAACACGACTAGATTCCTGTGTGCAACCGACAGGTAAAGCCATGGCAGTTCCAAGGCACCAGGGCCCTCTATGTTTACCACCGCATCGAAGGTGAATTTTTGACGTCTTTGCCAAGCCCTTGGTTCAACACGGCGTTGCACCAGAAAGATGCTATGCGGCTTCCTAGCTTGCTCACTACATTTGATCAACCCTCAATCCGAACCTGTGTTTTTTACAAACAAGTTTGTGGCCCCTATCTCTACCAGACCAGCTCTGTGAAACACAGCAAAGGATCATGTTGTGCCATATTTGCAGGGGCATGAATGCTGGAATGTTTCCAAAACAGCGCGGTCGCAAACTGAACTGCAGCCCCGAAGTCATTTTGAGGCCGCTTCAGGGTATGTATGCTTGCGATGTGCGCCACAATTCCACATGTGCCAAGTTTCGTGAGCAGCTTGGTGGTCAGAATCTGATTTTGCTGTACAAGCCTCAAGGCATGCGACAAGGAGGGACTACGGATAACATCTTCCTGCCAAATCTTGGCTTGCAGCTCAGATAGTCAAATGACATTCATCGTGGAGATGTGTACCTTGTTCACACGTCAACAATTGTGATCAAGGATTTGCTGCCGCGTGTTTCCTGTGAACCATGAAAGGTTCGCGTTTGCTGCCAAGATGCTCTACAAACATGCAATGCAACGTGTGCTCCAGTCAGCGAAGGGCATCTGTGGCTGCCAGGCCAGACATAAGCACGTACTGCCAAGGGACACGCCGCACCAAGGAGCCATGGCAGTAGCTGTTCAGGTGCGACATGACAATGTGTCTATTGGTTACGCTGAGCTCTTGCCGCCAAGCCCAACGAACGAATAAATTTGCAGCTGGATGTATGATCTCAACTGGATCTTAGGTTTGGTTAGCTTTGGCTTGACGACGAAAGAGATCACCGGTTGTGAAGTCTATACGCCTGCTCAGGCAGCAGGCCAGCAGGCGACAGGCCAAAAATTAGCTCCCGGGGCTCTCAAGCCCAAGGTCACACGATGTGAATCTATAGGTTCATAGCTCCAGGCGCTCCGAACAGGCGCAATGAGTCACATAGTGAAAGAAGCTGAATCTGAAAACATGAAGCAACCGTCGCCTGCCAGGCCTTACTCAGCTCCGCTCAGAGTGAAAGCACGTCACCTGTACAATAGTTCTCTGCCTCAGCAATCAGGGCTGCACCGTGTCCCTGGACAACAAATATGCGCATTCATGTCACTTGAGCTAGCTGAGCAGGGGAGCAATGATGTTCGCCAGTGGACAGTTTCAACACTGCGGGCCGATGTTGCTAACAATGTCAACGCCCACAATCAAGGAACCGTCGCCTCGGGATCAATGACTCTAGACTTGTACAGGTTGCCGGGGACATGCACAAACATGGTGCATCAGCCTAGTGGCTGTTCGTCTCGAGCCGCCAGTCTTTGCGAAGTTCACAAATGAAGCAGGTGCTTTGTCCAGGCTTGGCTGTGATTGGTCCCAGCTGTGCCTTGGTGGAGTTCTTTGTGAATCGCTGCGCCCTAATATGAAACCCACCCTAGTATAAGATACGGGTTCCCCAGAATTCCAAATTCTGGAATCTGCCACCAGGACTACTTTTGAAAGGGCCAAGACTAAACGGAATTCTCAGATCTTCTGAATTGGGGGGGTCCCTAGCATGACTCGTAAGGATTAGAAATCTCTTTGATTTCCTAGATGTTGATTGCTTGCGAGTGGTCTTTATCAAGGAGTTTCGTAGAATCTGAAAGCAATTTTGCTTAGTTATATTTCGATTTTAAATCGTGTTGAGTTGGATTCAAATTAGATTTCTGTTGCCTTTAATCAGGTTTTAACTACATTAGGACTAGGATTTGATTAGAATTAATGGGTTTAATTGGTTTGATTAATTACGGTTTCAAATTGTTTTTAAACTGGTTTTATTTCGAATCTAATTTGAGTTCAACTGCTTTTATTTCGATTTTAAAATATTGTATCACGAGTTTACTTCGATTTGATCAGTTTTTATTGGCTGCGAAATTAATTTTGGTATTTTTTTGTTTTTCTGGCATTTTTGCCGCGTATTAATCGTCGCGAAACGCAGAACTGTCGCGTCTTTTGGACTCGTGTCGGGTCTTCG
>CAJNIZ010034446.1:294883-318490 GCA_905231905.1 Symbiodinium pilosum
CCTAAGTTCCTACCCACCATACCGAAAACTTAGGGGACCAGTTACTTAAGATCACAACCGCTCACAGATGTTCGCTGAGCAGGACCCCCAGGTTGCACCTTTTTCTTAGCGACCAATGACGTGGGATTTAGGTCGTGCGATCGATCGATCTCACATCGATCAAACCGTTCAGGAGAGCCAAGATCAGTCTTCATGAGCTCCAGCATCGATCGATGCGATCTGTGCCAAAGCGATCAAACGAACCCCTGGCCCTCAAACCCCTTTGGGGAACTGAACAGGCAGAGAACGCCAACCACACCTACGACCATATTCGAGAGCACGGCGTGAGGGGCATCATTTTTTCATTCAGACGCGTTAGTCGAGTCGACTATTCAGCGGGCGCTACGTAATCGTATCTGCCGGTGAGTACGATAACGGCCATTAAGACGCGCCGGACATCATGCCAATGCCACCTTCCTAGTGGCAGCTGCATGGTACAGCTGTGACACGTTAACATGATGCATGCCTACACACTACGGTCTAAGCTACAAGGTTGCTGTATAGGCTAACCCTGTCAACAAGCACTTTGAAGCAAGTGTACACATCACAAGTGCTACTCGGCACCGTCGCCACGCCACAGGGGGACCGACAAGCGGCACCCTACATCCGAAACGGGCCGTCGGACGGCACCCAACACCCAAGGGCCGACAGTCAGCACCCGACAAGCATGAACAATGCCATCGACCCCCTTGAAGAAGGGATGCCCACGCAAACCGCGAGGATCAAGGAAATGGAGCGCAAATCACCAGTACGAGTACAATGCTAAGCAGTCCCCTCTTCCAGCTGTCAAAGGATACGACCCGGAGGGATCCGCGAGAAGAGGGTGAGGGCTTTCGTGTCTGGGAGGGGCCTGTCCATTTCCAAGTAACAACGAGGCCAAATCAAAAAGAGCAGCTTCCAGGCTCGACGAAGGCTGCAGCAACAAAGGCTTTCTCGCTCTTACTAACCTGCAGCCACAGCACGTCTGCCCGTCCTCAAGGAAGTGAAACAGGACTTCAACAACCATGTCTTCGAGAGCCAAAAGCTTCAGCAAGGGGTAGCCCCCGTTGCTGTGTCCCGTGGCACGCCATATAGGTGTAGGAAGCAGTCTCATTGGGGGCCGAGAAACGGCACGCATCACCATATGAAACCAATCGCGATTGTTGGCAGGATGTCCGGCGCAGGACGCGCCACCAGCCACCTTCCCGCAGCTTCCCGCCACGGGAAAGCCGTGTACTACTGACACTGTTCGGTTCTCCCTCCGCTGGGGGCCCAGAGGGAACCCTCACACCAGTCATCAGATAGCCTCGAAGCTGCGTATTGTGTAAGCTGATGACCCCCGGACTTAGGACCGGGCCGAACGAAAACATCAGTGGGGCCTCACCACACTTTTGAGAGATCTTCGCAGTCCTGTAGTAGCTAAACCCTCCATCAGTCTCCAAAGGCAAAGAACTACAGCCCAAGCTGTGAGTATACGAAAAAGCACGGATGCCTGGCCAAACATAACTGTATGAGAGGAGCAAAGGCTCTCCACCGGCTGAAGTTTACTACAGGTGCTTGCCGCCATTTGCAACTCGCCTCATCTTCTTCTAAAGCAACATGCCTGCCAGTCCACGACCAACTAAATGGCTCGCGTGGAGGCGGGAGCGAACAAGCCTTTGCATACGTCGCCACATACTCAGAGATCCACACCATGCAGCCATGCTTGACAAGCAGTAAAAGACAAGTCAAAATCTGTGTGCTCATCATTCCATACCTTCCGATCCACCAGGAGGGGGCCGAAAACCGGCTTCCCCTAAACAAAACGTGTCCCATCAAAATAATGTTCAATGCCACAAAAACCATGCGTGAAAGACCAAGCATGCCGAAAATCATGAAAGCGCAGCAACGGCCATGGCAAGGAAAACTACTACCCACCCCTACTCTTGAACCGCTCATGGCGCTTTGAGGGGGGATCAGCCGGATTCGAGTCCGTGGGAACTCGATCGATGTAAACGGAGCATTTGAGCTCAAGAGCAAGATCCCAAAAGATACCTACGAGCTCACAAAGATCCTCTTTAGCGGAGTGGCCCTTGATCAAGGCCGCTTCGTCGGGCTCGGAGTCCACAAAGAAGAGCACGAGCTGGTCTCGGAGATCATCTCAGAAAGTCTTCAGCGCGGTGACCGCGGCAAGGAGCTCTACCATGCAGATCTGCGTTTTGCGCTCCATCCAGCGCGAATGCATCTCAGCAGGCACCTCGGCCGAGAACTGCCACGGCCGAGCGGCTCTCGAGAACTCCGCCTAAGTGTCGTGATCTGGATCTTCAGGATCCGAGCTCGGAGACGAGCCATCTGTGAACACGACCGCCAGCCAAGGACCTTCTTGAGGTATAGGGCGCGGAGGACCATGCTGCACAAGATAGAGCCACTTGTGGAGAGCAAAGATCAAGGCCGGCGACAGCGAGCCGTCAGAAGAGCCCCCAGAAATTAGTGTCTTTCAGCGATCACTCGCAAGCAGGCTCGTCCGATCTAGAGCTGGGAAGAGCCAAACATCAGTTTCCCTCGGAGCTTGCCAGCATGTCCCGGGGCGAGCGCCCCGGTAGAGAGGATGTCGTTGATCTCCTCCACGAGCTCGATTTTCCGAGATGGCTTGATCTTCAACAACAGCTGCCTCAGATTGTAGGTGATGCCCAGAATGGTGGGATCTGGACCACGCTGCAGCTTTTTCTGATCAAAACGAGCGCCGAGCCACCAGTGGACGGCCTGCGCCACCTCGTCGGCCGACACCATGGTGTCCTCGAACTCGAAGCCATACTTGTCGTCGTAGAAGTTAAAAAGCAGAGACAAAGAACAAGCGCCGGAGGACATCCGTGATAGCGGCCGAGCACCGATTGTAGTTGTAGACCGCCGACACCAAGCCGAACGAGTGCCCGATCATCACTAAGAAAGCCGGCCGGCCACTTAATGGATCTGTAAGGCAGACCACGCTCCACCGCCTCTCAGCAGGGCGGATCGGGACCTGACGATAGGCACGTCTCTCCTCCAGAAAACCCATCCCGAAAGATGGCGATCGCCACGCGCGGCCAGAAGGAACTTAATCGCCGCGACGTTGGAGTCGGTGGACGGGAGCTGGAGCTTCTCCGAGACGACGGTCGCCAGGTTGATCCCGTTAAAGGTTGCGCTATCGACCCCGCGGACCTTGTTCTTCTGGACGACCTCGAACCGTTGGGCAGGGATCCAGCAGTCAGCGCCCAAGAACTTGGACACGAGCTCCTGCTTGAAGAAGGGCCCAACCGCAGAGCCATCTTCCACATCTTCGAGCGTAGATTTCCAGATCTCAGGGGAATGAACAGTGACCGAGGAGCAAGAAACGACCTTGACGACCTTATCGCGGAATTCCAGGCCCGTTCTTGAAGTCGATCGACTGAGATTGCATCCAAATGAGGCTTGCGATCTGGAGGCCAACGATGAGAGCGAGCAACATCTTCAACGATCGTCATGCCAGCCATTATCTTGGAGACAAGGCTGTGATCACAGCACTCAGCCGCCTGAAGCATCTCTTCCCAGAGCGCAACATGGAAGAAAGAGGCCGAGCTCAACTGGATGATCATCTTGAGCGCCACGTAGGAGCCGCTGCAGGTGAGGATCTTCGAGAGCACGAAGGCGCTGATCAGACTCAAACACCAACTTAATCAGCGCGCGCGCCAATGAGCCATTGAGCCATAGCAGCGCGGCGCTCGACCTGCAGCTGCGGATCCGCGGCGGCCACGCGCGCCAAGACTGCACGAAGATCTTCGCCAAGAGGAGGATCTTGAGTGAACGGATGAACTGTCTCCAGGGCCAAGCGAACTGCTGCGCCAGGCTCGTACTGCTTGTCCAGAATTGGGGGAACGATCGCCTTCTTCATCTGATACCCTGCCGAGATAGCCAGCTTGCCAGAGCCGAGCTGGCGATGGGCCGTCACCTGGATCTCGGAGCCGGCCTTTCGCTTGCGCTTGCTGGCAGGAGTCGTAAGGGCGAACGTCAGCGAGCGCCAGTCGATGATCTCATCCCCGGCACCTCCAGCAGGATCAGGAAGGCCAAATTCCAGAAACTCAGCGAACAGACGATCGTCTGTTGCCATATTCTGGGTACCCATCACGGTGTAGGCAACCAACACCACTTGATCGCCGGCCCACGCCTCCGTCATGTGGTAGGATGTTTTGGCATCGAACGTGATCACGCCGTTGACGAAGTCCAAGATGTGTCCGGTGTAGATCTTGTCCGCGATCTTGCGCTGCACCGCACCATCCTCGGCCTCGACCCACAGACCCCCTCCTTCGAACTTCGAGAGGGCGAAGACCATGTTAGGAAGTGGCTCGTTGTACACATCTTTGTGAGCCTCCGTTTGCTGGTTGAACAACACAGAGACGGAGGAGAATGCGCGCAGGCGCAGATCTGCGCACGAACGCTGTGAGAGCGCGGGCGCGAGCGGGCAGAGCATGAGGGCGAACTCTTCGAGCGATCGCACCGCCGAGCGGTCTTTCAGCTGGATGGGCACAGCGTCTTTGCCCGCTTCACCAGATCAGTGGTTCCCTGTCATGGGATGGGGAGCCCCGCAAACCGCACAAAGATGTTTGAACCTGCATTTGTCACCGAGCTGGCACCCGAGCGAGGAGTTGTAGCAGTGGCAGTGGCATCGGCGACCATTCTTGACCTTGGCCGCGGCCTCGGAGACGAGCTTCCATTCGTTCTCAGGGATCCTAGAGTCGCGGGAGATCTTCTTCGGCGGCTCCTCCTTTTTGTCCTCCTTCTTCGCGGAGCCACGGCGCGTGCGTCGGGGCCGGTGATCGTCCAAAGGCGCTGGAGGTGGAGCCACCCCCGGCAGCCAAGTCCAGGGATCTGTCTGCATCCGCCTCGGCCCGTTTGATATGAGTGAGGGAGGAATAGGAAAGGTGAGCTTTCGTGCGAGCTCATCCAGACGTGATCCTCGTGGACGCCAAGGAGGCGCGCAAGAAGTTCATCGAAAAGATCTTGCGCGACTTCCTCGTGAATGGCGTTGTTATTCCGTTCTATGAGGCGGCCGAGATCAGGACCCGATCAGATGTGATCATCCCTCGGGCAGGCGCGGAAGATCTCCTCACCATCACCAAGGCGGATCAGCCTGAGCCTGTAGTCGACGTAGGAACGTTGTTCAACCGCATCCATGCTTTCTTCACGGCGCTCGGAGTACTTGAACATCTGTGCCTTCTCGCGCGCAGAAGGGCCCTTGAAGCCTTGAAGTACCTTCAGGAGCTAGGGCAGTTCCGCGCTGATTGCCCTGGGCCGCCGTTTATCATGGCCGCCGATCGGGGCATCCGGGAGAAGGTGTTCAGGCTCCTATCGGAGCAGCGTAATACCTACGCCACCTACTCGGCGGCTCCTTTGGAAGCGCTTGCCAACCACAAGTACATATGGAACGAACTGTCGCTGAACTCGGCGTGGCTCGGGTATCTTAGTGGGATCTTCCTCTAGGCGAGCGCGTCTGGCCGCACGCTGAGTCTGCAGAGCTTGAGCGGCCTGCCACACGGCGGCCAGAGCCATGACCGAGAGCTCTTGTTCAGCGGCTGTGGCGCCGAGCGGCGCCATCTCCGCCTGCCACAGCTTTTTGAGCGTGTCCTTGGCCGTGTTAAGATCTTGACCAAGCATAGCGAACATCTCGACGGAGAGCAAGACATTATCGGCCGCAGCCCTGCACAGGGTCTCCTTGACGACCTGCCTTCCATCTGCCTGAGCGCGAGCTTATAGGTTGGCTTATAGGGGTCTTATCAGGACTCGAGTACACAGTACGATCGACAATGTTTGCTGCAGGAGCCAAAACTGCACAAGAGAGCTCAAGGCGCAGCAGTCCAAGCCCTCATATTACGCCCACATGCGACTAGATCTTTCGCAACGATCGAAGTCTAGCATGAGCTTGAGCCTGGGATCTTTGCGGAGCACTGAGAGCAGATCTGCTCAGGCCCGGAAACAAAACCTATGCGTACTTCAGAACCATGGCGCTGGGGTCTTGCCAGTTCGTCTGGACGCCAATCTCCCGATCAGGAAAACGGTGATGCACCGCCGCGTCCAAGAAGGTAACTCGAGGCGAGCGCCATGTGATCTTCTTGGAAATTTCCAGGAGAACCTTGAAGTCGCCCGGCGAGATCTCGCCTTTCTTCACGCCGAGCGCGTGGGCCTCCGTGAAGACGTAGTGCATCCACAGAAGGCTGCGAGCGTACGTGGCTGGGACCGCTAAGAACTCCTTCTTGGAAGAGATCTCCCACGTGAAGAAGTCCCGATCGGAAAGAGAGGCGCGTTTGCTGCGGCGAATTTAGCGCCACGCCTGCGCCGCTCGACGTTGGTCTGCCACACCACGCCGAGCAGCGCCTCCTCCGTGAACTCGAGCGAAGTCGGAGCCACGTGCGTGGCGTCATCAAACCGCATCGAGGCATAGATCATGATAAGGATCCACCATGAAAAGAACGCCATGACCGCGTTGCTAGAGCGCGCCATCTCGACCACGAAGAGGTCGAGGGCCTGTACCAGCGGGACCGGGATGGCGATCGCCTCCTTGGTCTCCTCGTAGACCTTCTTCTGCAACGCAAGCATTTGCGGAGAGTCCAGATCTGGACAGTGAGCTCCGACGCGGGAGCTCACCCACTTTATGGACTGCTTGCTTGGCGCTCGGGATCACTGAGGGCCCACATCCGCCTTGTTAAAGGAAGAGGAAGTACTTGAGCAGCAAGGTCTCGGTCAGCGGGAGCAAGAGAACATCCTCGGTGAGAGCCCATGTCTCCAGCCTTTCCCAGTGACGAACGCACATGCGCAGTGTACCAAAGGCTCCGCGCTCGAAGACCATCTCGCGGAGAACTCCGTGATAGAGCTGAGCCAGCGATCGCACCCTGATTCACCTTCGCGAACTCGCCAGCTCTACGAGCGATGTCTTCGAGCCGAAGCCCCCACTTCTTAACCTCCCCTTGCCATGGGCACAGGTGCGAGCGCAAGCCTGGCGCCCTTCTTCGGCGAGCCCCAAAGGCGGTATTCCGTGCTGGCGAGACCGTAGCCCAGGTCAGTGGCGACCTCGGCCTGGCCCAGCTTTTCCACTCCTTTCATCAAGGAGAAAAGAATCTCGAGCTGAGACATCATGGCTGCGACCTGGGCATCATCCGGCCGAGCATCCACCGCGACATCCACTTCCAGAGCCGGCAGCACCTGAACGAAAGCCTCCACCGCTTTTTCAGGAGATCCGCTCGAGACATTCTCGAACTGGGCCATGCCCAAAGATCTCAACCAGCTTGTAAAGTCCTCAGTGAACACCGCTAGCATCAGAAGTTTCCTCACTGAAGCGCTGAACACACTTACGAGCTGAGAACATGTGTGCAGTCCACCGCAGAGCTCAAACATGCAGCGCAAAGAGATCCCTCACTCTAAAGGCTAGCCCAGATGCAGACGAGCGCTGAGGACAGAACCTGAACAGGGACTACGCGAACTATGCATCAGCATCTGATCTTAAATAGGGTGTGGCAGCGCACGCAGGGCATGATCCAGCCGACTGCAGCACATGCACTGATCGGACACCCCGGATCTTTTACTGCCATGATCTAGGCACTGTCGGTAAGGCCGAGAGCCCGCAGCACTGATTGGTGATCGCCGGAGGCCCCACCGGTGCGGTGATCACGTAGGCCTCACATCATGCGAACGGTGGGCGAGCGCCACCTGGCTCACGTACTCCAGCGGGCGGACGAACAGCCACGAGCGAGCAAAAAGATGGAGATTGTCCGGGTTCTTGAGCAGGAAGTACGCGAGCAAGACCCCGGATCCTTCTGCTCAGTCGGAAAGAGCGCACCATCCTGAATGCAGCGCCGCGAGCTGGGCGAACTGCTGGGTGTGATCTGGGCCCTCAATGCGAGCAAGCATATTCCGGCAGGCAGTGATTGTGTTGATCAATGCCGGCCCTGAAATGTGACTGAGCGAGAGCCAGGTTGCCGGAACAGAGGCGCGACCGCACTTGAGGTCGATCCTGTTGTTGGCATCCCGGAACCTGAACTCCACTCGATCGGCATCGTTGCCATATAGCCTTCCGACGATGACCGATCGGTCACTCAGAGCTCGCAGTTGCACCGGCAGTGATCCCCGGCAACAACTGTTCCATGAGGTCCAACGGAGTACGATCGTCCTCCTACCTCGAACGAGAGCACAGAGACCTTCCACCCGATGAACACCGCCACAACGACCGAAGGTCGGAACCTGCCAGTGCGAGCGTCTCTGATCAGAGCCTCGTCACAGAACTGGTGTTGCACTGACATGCCCGAGTCAGAGCAATAGCCCCTGAAGACCCAGTGGAACAAGACCTCATTGCCGTTGAAGAACTTCAGATCCACGTACGTGGCTGAAGTGTCCCGCATGAGCGGCCAGGTGAACGGCTGAAAAGCCGGGTGGGACATTGCCTGAGCAGTGGCTGAGTCCCACTGCGCGCACGGAGATCCCGTGCGGGAGCTGATGGCGATCGCCAATACAGCTTTCACTCCGTCCAACGTGTAGTTGGCGAAGAGCGTGCAGTGGTAGCCCGAGCTGGGCGGCATGACCTGGTCCCTCTCGGTGAGCACGTTGATAGAACTGGCTGCATTCGACATGATCTCGTCGATGAGCCTCTCGTCAGTTTTGTCGAGCACCAGGATGGAGCCATTCTCGTTGGTGTCGCCGTTCTGCACAACGATCGCCTGCTCCACGAACTCCGGGATCTTCTGCTCGAAGGGGTTGTGACTGGTTGGAGCCGATCGCTGTCCCTCTCCGACGCGATCGCGGTGTCCCCAATCGCCGCCACCAGAGTGCCATGTGCCCAGGTAGCCTGAGCTCCAGGGTGGGCGATCGCCAGCCGTGGTGTCCTCAGGCAAAGGATCCTGAGGCTGCTGGCTGCGAGCGGCGTAGAGCCCGTTGTCATTCTGCGGCATCGAGTTCTCCTGGACCGGGGGGAGGCGAGCGCTCGAAGGAACCGGAGGGAATGAGGTTCTCGACGACATGGCGATCGCCTTGATGGATCTACCTCTGCCCAGGCCAAAGAAAAACAATGCCCGCTCGGATCTTGAGCCAAAATGGCCACGATCGGGCAGGATTGAAAGCTTGTGGGTCTGCTCTTGCGATCGCTGCAACTGACCCCTAAGTTCCTACCCGCCATACCGAAAACTTAGGGGACATCTGGTTCATGCCTGCAAGTTGTCAGCTTGAAAACTTAACCGGGCAACTCCAGCAAGGGTGAAGAACAGGGTCATTGCCTCCCCGCATGCAAAATCTCCTAGCGCAGCAGCATGGGATGTGACAAGACGCACGGACATTCGGAAGTCTCCAAGCATGTGTTCGCTCCTGCAAACTTGAGTTGAAGTGCTCCGTACTGAGGCGCGCGATCCACGGCCTTCTTACCCTGGCGTGCAAGAACTTCGGGGCACGGCGCTTCTCAGGCCTCCTTCAGCGAGTTCAACAGCGCGCCTTCTTGACCGTTTTCTTCGCCTTACTTCAGTCATGCTAAAGCAGGGCGCCGTTACGCACAAGGCACTTCGTGCAAATTCGAAATTGGAACTAAATCTTATTGTCCTCTGAGCCTAGTGGCTGCTTTTTTCCAGTCGACCAGCCAGCGCCTTGGATGAGGATGAACATGGATGAACCTATTTGCAAGACCCTCAAGGCACCACGCTACTTAAGCCCTGTTTAGCTCGCGCTTTTTGTACTGCTTTGCTAGGATTCCCGAAGCTACCCAGCAGGCACCTGTAGCAATTCCTGAAGAGAGAGGAATGTCAGAGGCGTCAAATGCTCCAAATAAAACTGCGACAGTCTTGGCTCCTCACAATATTACAGTACTGCACATTACATCTGCAGGGGCTCTCAGAAGCTGTCATCCTGCCTGCGCTAGAACTCGCTAGCAAACGCAACACATCTTCAAATTGCACCAGTCTTACAGCTGTTTGAGCCTTTGTTTTGAGATGGATGAAATACCACCTGGAGATCCTCAGAACCTGGATGGCGAAAGCAGAAAACAGAGGGCCAAACAGCTGTCAAATGCAGGCCCTCCCATACGCGTACTTGGACTGAGCCGCTCTCCCGGAGTAAAAAGCAGCCGAAGACCCTCAAATCCAGCGACCGCAAACGGCGGAGATACCAAGGCTGACCCACAGCTCACACGGAGCTTGGCCTGGAGGCAACAATTCCCCTTTGCCTCCTTGCAAAACACCTGCTGAAGGGCTGAGCTTGCTCACGATTGGATACTGCAGTTACCTCTAAGTCCACGCCCCTTGTTATCTGCAAGCTGCCCAGCAGAACCGGCTGTTAACAGTAGCAATCTCCAGAACGCTGGCCTGTGGGTTGGCGATATGCCACGTCACCTGTGTGACAATGCTGCTCAAAGTACGAGATGTCGTAACCATCAGTCCTTTCTGATGGTCTGCTTCCTGGCAAAACAGACTGGAGGAGCTTCTTGACGAAGGAGACTTGAGATACAAGCTACCATGAGCCACCCATGTCTGTCACCACATACCTGTAGCCTGCACCTGTTAGCTTCTGTAGGGCCCGCCTTGTCACTTTCCAGCTCGCAAGAGGGCGTCAAAGGAGGGGACGGAATCATGTTTTCCAAGCCCGGAGGAGCAGATACCTCGAGAATCTCCAAGCCAGGTGGCGCGCACACCTGAGAAGGGTACGTACGGAGGATCGCCAAGTTTCGGTAAAATCTGTCCAGTGCTTGAAACTCTTTGCTGTGGATCGTGGTGCGAAGCTGCGGAGGATGATGGCACAAGTTCTAAATACGAGGCATTTGGTGTCTCTGCTTCTGCTGCACTGCGTCGGTGGAACTTTCGCGTCTCGCCCCCATGCTCTCGAAACGACTCTGAGTTTAGGTGGTGCACTGTTTTCTTCCCAAAGCCACTCTGGGGTTGGGTTCTTCTTTAGGTTTCCCAACGGGCGGGCAGCGATACGGAATTGCCACGCCGTGCGGCGCGGCCGGTCAAGGCCTCCGAGTCTTCGGCGTCTTGGGGCGGTTGCGGATGGTGGGCCTCCGAGTCTTTGGCGTCCGGCGAGGTTGGTTGCGGAACCGTGGTGGCGGCTAGGGAGGCTTGCGGCTAGGACGGGGTGCGATGCGTCGGATCATGATGGCGGCTAGGGAGCGGCCGTGAGGATGTGGGGTGCAGGAGAGAGGCGGCTAGCTGCGAGGACGGGGTGCGGCGCAGCGTGCCGCGGGTGTGCGGCGCCAAGAGAGGTTGGCCGCAAGAACGGGGTGTGGTGGCGACGGTTGAGAGGATGGCCAGCACGGTCGCTGCGAAACCGGGATGCAGTGCAGTGCGGCGCGGTTGGTGAAATCATGGGGCAGGACAGGGAGGGATAGGGACCCGGTGCGTCGCTGGTGGTGGTACAGCGCGGCGCAGGTTGTGGTGCGGCTGTATCTGCGTCAGCATTCAAAGCCCCACCACTCCCCCCTCCCCTAATGGTGCATGATGTCCATGATATAGAATAGGACTAACCTAACCCGCCCCCCCCCTGTGGTCCTGTGGTCTGGGATTGGTGGTTTAATTGACAGGTTTAGATCAAGGTCATAGAAGCTTATAGTGTTTCTGGCAGACGGTTCATTAATTCAATAGCAGGTGTTTAGAGGTCTCAAAAGATTTGTTGAAGGGGCTTCTAGAGGCTCTCTGAAGGTTGGATAGAGTGTTATACAAATCTTATGGAGAAAGATTGTTGCTAGAGGGTTTATAACAGTTTTATGAGCTTAGATAAGTTTTGCGGAGAGTTCAGACGGTTGTGGGAGGTCATCGATATGGGGCCGCGAGGATGCTGGCGGCCAGGGAGTGCGGCGGCAAGAATGGGGTGCGGCAGGGAGGGCAGCCGCGACGGGGCGTGAGGATGGGGCGGATGGGGTGTGCAGCGGTGTGGCAGCGTAGGGGGTGGAAGACGGGGTGCGGTGTTGCGCGGATGCTGCAGGTAGGGAGGCCGTGAGCAGGTGCGGCGCAGCGCGGCGCGTGGCGCAGGACAGGGAGGGTCCCGCGAGCATGGGGTGCTCCCAGACGTCGCATTTGTGACAGCACGGATAAAAAGTAACACGCTGCTCATGCGGGAAGGTTTTTGGGTTCCCTGGTTGACCTTGTCTAGTTCAAGTAACTCGCGGCCTTTGAAGAGAGCATTGATCCGCAAGACCATGCTGGCGACGTCTTGGAGGAGATCGTCGGTGAACCTTACCAGATGGCCACCCTGTTTGCTCAAACATTTTTGCTCACCAACTTGGGCGACATTTCATCAAGTTGTCTGTAACATGCCAGCCAGCTACCACCAGCTGAAGATCGTGGGGACAAAGTCTCTGGTGTGGCCAGCTTCATTGGTTCCATCTTCCTCTTCACACGTGCAGGGAAGGTTGGGAATTCTGGGCCGCCTTCACATGCAAAGATTACGCCATGCATCCTAGAATGCATTACATGGGCACACTGAACTGTGTGCCGGAGGATCGGCAGTGGCAGAGTTCGGGCACAAGCTAAAGTTTAGAAAGCTTGGCATTACATAGCAAAAGTTGGATTCAGAGATCGGCATGTGGGATGCCAGGTTGTTGCACTTGCACTGGTTCACAGGATGTCAAACCGACTACTTCTCAACCAGCAGGAAAACTGGTACGCATGAGAGGGAACATGGAATCATTACAAGGTTGAGGGATTGTAGGAATTACTGCAGGACTTCCTCTGTGAACAGCAAATCAAGCCCAAGCAAGATCCTGCCTCACCAAAATGGAAGACATCTTTGAGCTGCAGGGGCTGTTCGGCTCCCTGAGCTATGTGAGGAAACGCACACAGTCACGAAAGGATTTGCAATTGGTAGCCACCCTTAATTTACTTTTCCTGGGGAAAGATCATGTCTACTGCCAGTTCCGGACCTTGTCTGAGTCAAGGCGTCCGAGGTGTCTCCTGCCTTGGCAAGCTCCTGCAAAGCATTGGCGTCTCATTTCCGCTATCTTCCGCTTTCAGCAATTGAAGCACATGGCATAGGTGCCTGCTTCATGTCGCTGATCATTGCAGCTTGGAAGGCGGCAAGCTGCTGCAAGCGAAGGTTCTCCATCTGAGAGTTTGAGAGTGGACAGGTGCCAGGTTTGCATGCTGCAGTACCACGAGACGCCCAGCTCTCAGAATCCACGGGGCCGGTCCAATTATCTGAAATCAGGCTTGACTTTTCGCTAGGGTTTTCAACGGTGGCCTGCATCATTGCAGCCCACTGCGCATTCTGCATGCCTTGCCACTGCATCGCTTGCAAAATTCGCTATAGCAAAACGCCACTTTCTATAGGCTTGAGCCCGAGACTGCTCGACGATGCAATCGGAACTCAACGTGAGCACAGCATCAGCACTCAGCATTGTAAAATCTCCAAGGCGTGCGCTGCCACCACACCGCGCGTCGCAAACAAACGTCGTAGCGGTTCTAGTCGAACTGGTGAACTGCTGAAATGTGGCCTTACTGGCACAGTCGGCATCACTGCATCGCATAAATTCGAAAGTCACAATATGGCGCCTGGGAATCTGGGCAGCTAGCATTCGCCCTGGGCTCTGCTCCAAGTCCAGTCTGAGCAGTGCCAGCGCGTGCTGCGGCAGCTGTTCCTTGTCGCCTGATCAAATTTCTAGAACATTTGGCTGACAGGAGCAATGTCTATGGGCATGTCATCTGTGGATCGAGGAGATACCGTTTGCCAGAAATGATTTAGGAGCACACTGGATGGTGTGAAGGAGGGGTCATCCCTATCACAACAGCACCCGCAGCACGACAGCACCCGCGGCAAACGTGCTGAGACGTCCGGTGCGCATAACTAGCAGCGTCTCGAATCGCCAGCCACGGGCAACCCAACAAGCTCATCATGCTGCGCGATGCAATGCATATTGTGCCGCGCGGTGGGTCCGCAAAGGCCTGGATAGGTGCTGGCGGGCGATCTTCTGGGCTGTGAGACGGATGGGTGGCAGTCGAACAGCATGCCAAGCATCATTTCCAACGTTAGAAACCCTACAAGTACAGGTGCTTGAAGCTTGGAAAATCCGATGACCACATCAGCATCCAGTCTGGAAGATTCATCACAAACCTGTCAATATCCATCAGTCATCCGAATCCTTTGACTCACACAATGGATGCCCCGGCCATGCCCTCTTGAAAGTACAACACCGCCACTCAAAAAACCCAACGGCCGTCGCCTCCATTGAGAGTTGCAGGATGAGCATCACCACTGCCGTCCTTCTGTTCGTCTGCGTGCATGTGCGGAAGTGCCAATCTGCTGCAAGCTTTTGCACACTCCTGAAGTTGCCCGTGAAGAGTGAGGACCTCAAAACATCTTAAACATCCAGACAAGCACAAAGCTGGGAGTCTCTCAGCATGCTGTTAGCTGATGAAAAATGTCAGGCGCTGATAGGCGCTGGGCCGGCACAGGGCGCCCCAGCGAGGAAGCCAAACCAGAAATCCGCATCAGTGGCCGGGCGAAGTCGCCTGCTGACCACACCATCAAGACCACCTGCCAGTTGTGCCGGAAGCTTGCCGAGAAAGCTCTGGATTTCAGAATGCAGCGCAATTTTCAATTCAACTCCGAGTGTCGGCTTGTGAACGGCATCGTCGTGAAGTTTCTGCATTCATCTGCATTTGGTAGCCTCCAGCACAGCTGCATGCCCTGCTCACTTGCCAGATTTTAGCGTAACTGTCAGCTGCATCAAATTGCTGCAGTGCGACTTGGGGTAAGTAAATATTTCGTTCGGCAGCGCTGCTGAACGGCAACTCGCTCGAAAGGCGTCAAGGCCTACCCAGAGGTCCAACATCAAACTGTCACAGTTGGTGGTGCAGCTTGAAACGATGATTGCGAAACTCTGTGCAACCCGTGCAACGCAATACCTCACACACTGGCAAAGGCGCATTTGCAGCAGCAGACGGGTAGAGATCCTGAAGCTGCTGAAGCTGCAGGATGACATTTGCACCGGTCATGGGACATGTGCAATAACAATCCTGGCCGCGCATTGCAGTAGAAGTTGCTAAGCGTGAGGAGTCGGAAGTGCTTGGCAAAATTGGAAAAAGATGACCTTGCCACTTAGATCCATGTTCCTGTAAAGCACCAAACAACAGGCCTTCAGTGGTGAAAATGCTGGCACCCAGAAACCACGTCATGGCTTGGGCCAGGTCCTGACATCTCGGAGCACTAGCAGCTGACGAACAGCACCGGAGAACTTCACCCAAATGCTGCCACAGGACTTCTGGCGGCGCCAAGGCCAAATACAGGTACACCAGAGTTTCTGACAGGAAAAATGAATCCATTCTGTCATCAAGCCTCCAAGACATGCATCTTCAAAGAACTTCTGCATATCTGGCACAATGCTTCATTTGCCGCTGCTTTCCTGCCACTTGCCGCATCGAATGGCCTCTTCGTCGTCACGTCGGCGACAGAAGCGAACCCGCAGTTCACTCGGCTTTGGTCGTCGATGGCATTCGCGAGGCTTTTCGCCTTCATGAGCCCGGAGTTCAAATCTGATCTAAAACTTCTTGTGTCTGCCTTGCTGATCACTGGCCGTAGGTCTGTTTCTAATATGTCTTGCGACACCTTGGGCTAAATGATGAAACATATCAGCCCGGTTGGGGCGTTGCTTGTCCTTCTTTGGACGTCTGCCGTTGCCCATGGGTTTCCTTCATATGAATGTGGATCCTCGTCAATGGCAGGGTTCGGCGGTGGAAAACCCGGATCCCCAAGCATCCAAGACGTGACATAACCACTACTCGGTAATCACAGGAGGGAAGGGACAGTGGGCTAAGCTCGCCAGCAGCCGTGCCTTTGCGCAGCTGAAGACTCTCCAAATTTCAGTCAACAAATCAAAAAGCGAACAAACTCTATTTTTTCGCAGAAAAAACGTTCAGGCAGTTTTCGCACAAAGAAGTTCACTCTTTGCGATTAACGACACCTTTCGACTTTTCAAGCTGTTCTCGCAAAAAGCTCACTTTTCGGCTTGTCTAGCAAAAATCAGACAGCTGCTTTTTCGCAAACATTATGCTTTGCATTTTGTGTGCAAAGCCTCAAAGAAAAAAACACTACTTTGCGCAAAACGTGCACTGTTGTTTAGATGTGGCAAGTCTGGTTGAATGTCCTAATGTTTCACTTGCCCCAAGATCTAAGACACTAAGCCCCAAGCCAAGATTCACCTCGATAATGGCAATAGCAGTAGCAATAGTAGAAATTGTAATTGTAATAGTAGTAGAAATAGTAGTAGAAATAGTAGTAGAAATAATAATAGCAGTAGTAGTAGTAGTAGTAGTAGTAATAGTAGTAGTAATAGTAATAGTAGTAGCCAGGTAGTGGTAGCAGCAGTAGTAATAGTTCCCTTCCCCCTTATATTAAACGACGTCCCCCCCCGGTAATACTCAAATAATCGGGGCCCGAGAAAGATATTAATATTTTTGTGCAGCGGTATGCATCAATACTCCAAGCTTGCTGTCATGTTGTGAACTTACTGTGAGCTCACTGGGAAAACGCAACGTAACAGGTCTGCTTGAGGTACTTCCTGCACGTAGGCAGCCCCACTAGCCGACTCCAAAATGGGCGACGGACAGCTAACCTGTGAAGCTGAACAAAAAACAAAAGGGAACTTAGGGCCGACTTAGGGTGTCTGTGCATGGGCGGGTTTGGAAGGTCTTGTAGCCAGTGCCAAGCCTATACGGCGCACTGTTCAGCCCAGTGTATTCTGGGCCTGCCCCTTCTTATGCCCGACCCAACAACCCCTCCCCTATATAAGAAAGATTTTGTGAAACGACAGTTCCTTTCCAAACAGTTCTCCGGTGCTCTCAAGATATGTCCAAACAGCTTCAGCTGTGCCTTGTGAATGTGCTGTGTTAGGGGGGGCTGTGAGGAGAGCTCACGCAGCTCTTGGTTGGTGGTTGTTGCTTGCTCCGGTGCGAGCACTTTGGTGTAAAATGTTGCGGGTATCCTGTGCATTTTGCGGGGGCTCTATGAGTGGAAGGCTTCTATGCGGCGGAGGTCTGGTTGGGTCAATGCCGCCGATTCCATGCCGTACACGACCAACGGAACGAACACAGCGTTATATATCCCCAATTTCCACTGCAACGGGAGGCCGGTGTGTCTCCAGAAGTGATGCAACGTGTTGAAGTGTTTTCTGGCTTTTCGGAGACGCTCCGTCACGTCCTTCCTCGTCGTGCCGTTTCTGGAGAAGAAAACGCCAAGGTACTTCGCGTGCGTCACTTCCTCCACCTTGTCCCCGTGCATGTTGTGGACGCTGTTCTGTGAGGCCTGTGATTTGAGCAGAACGGACTTCTCCCAGTTAAGCTGTAAATTGCTCTGTGAAGCCACCGTCTCCGCCACTGCAAGTAGCTGTTCTGGTCGATCTGCCGTGCCCGCTATCAATTCCATGTCATCAGCGTAAGCCAGATCGTAGAACGGGGTCTGTTGGCTGAAGGCTCAAGCAGTCTCTTGTCGACGTCGTGCAGGACCATGCTGTGGAGGATGAGGAAAAGGTACGGTGACAGGGGGCATCCCTGTCTTATACCCGACTTCGCCTCGAGAACCGCGCTGGTCTGGCCTGCCGCCTTGACTGTGAAGAGCTGTGAGGTATATATGCTGCTGATGAGGTTCACGATGTTGCAAGGAACTCCGTACCAACAAAGAGCAATCTCAAGCGCCTGAACATTGACTTTATCAAAGGCCTTTTTCCAGTCAAGGAGAAGGACGTAAAGAGAACTCTCGGTGCGCTCTGCTCTTTCCAGTAATCTCCTCACCACGTGTATTGGTTGCGACGTTGATCTCCCGGACCTGAACCCGTACTGCGTGTCCCTCAGGTACGGCTCCAAGCCTTTCTCCAGACGTTGCTGTAGTACACGCGCAAGGAGTTGGTAGGCTGTACTCAGCAGGCTGATTGGCTGATAATTGTTGGGGTCGGCCATCGACCCTTAGCCCTTGTAGATTTCCACCACCAATGCTGTCTGCCAACCCTGTGGAATAGCCTGTGAGGAGATGGCTTCTTTGAACAAGTCCAGTAGGTACTGGAGGTTGCTTGTCTCTAGCCACTGCCAGGCCTCTGCTGGGATGTCGTCAACTCCGGCCGCTTTGTTTTTAGCTGCTTTGCGAAGAGCCTCCTCCAGCTCCTCCATGCTAATCGGGTCCGTGTTGACATCGGCGTGCTCCAGGATTGGTGTGTGCTCACCTGTGTAGGGTTGTGCCGGTGGGGCCATTGTTTGTGAGCCAAGTGCTCCGCGAACGCGCTAGCTTGCTTGGAACGGCTGGTGGGTTTTCCATCTTTGCCGAGGATGGAAAGTGGGCGTGGTTTGTGATCCGTGCGGATACGCTTGATCCACTTCCACTTTGGGCGCGCGTCCACTGTCTGCTCACTCTCTGCCAATCTGCCCTTTAGCCATTGTGTTTTGTCGCGTTTGGCTTGTTTGCGGACCTCCTTTTGTGAGCGTGTCTCTTCTTCCCTGTCCCCTTTGTCGCGTGCTGTGGCCCTTTGCTGCACCAGTGCCCAGGTGTTGCTCGTGATCCAGGGCTGTTTTGGTTGCATGGCCTCGTGTGGGATGTGTTGCTGTGTGGCTGTGTGGATGGCCTGTTGCAGCGCTTGCCATCTAGCATTGAGCAAATGCTGTGAGGGGCGTCGGTGTGAGGTGTCCGGTGCCAGGGGTTGCGGTTGTGGCGTGGGTGGTTGTGAGGTGCCACTGGCGGCTTTGGCTGGTGGACCGCATTTATGGAGCCCTTACCATAAATGTGCTTGTTGGAGGTGAGGTGCTGAATCCAACTGCGGTATGCTCTTCTGGCCGCTGCCCGCCTTTGGATCCTCTTTTGTTGTCTATGTTGTCTGGCACCCTGTGATCTATGCTTCCTCTTGAGTTGTGACCTGGAAAGTATTGGGGAGGGGGGAGTAAACTGTGGATGTTGTGTGTGAGGTTGTGTGGTGGGCACTTCGTCGCCGAAAGGAACACTTAGACAGCTAGAGATGCACACGGAGCTTAAGGAACTGTGAAGAACACTAGGTACAAAACTGTCTAAATGGCACAGCGCGCCCAGCTCACCGATGGGAGGTGTGCCTGCATGCATCAGATTTTTGCACTCCTGCAAATTGCCATCCTCAGGTTTGCTGTGAGGAGCAGGTGAGAACAGTGAAAAAGGAGGCGTCACAGAACTACACTGCACCTGCTGCAAGATGCGCCTGCCACTTTCCTACTGTGAAGGACGAAGCTTCCTGTTCTCCTTCTTCTTCTTGTCCTTTACAAACTCAGCCCACTCTTCAAGGCTGTACTTCTGAGGACCTTGTCCAATCCAGTATGCCCTGTGATTTGTGACAGCTTCATCCAGGGCCTGCTGTGAGGGAAAAGGCCAGAAGGAATCTCTAAGCAGCTCTGTATCATCATCATCTGCGCATGTTCAAGGCTTGCTGGAGATGTCACTGTGAGCTCTTTTGTGGCCTGTGAGGGGTTGGGCAGCTTTGGCTTCTGCTACCCCTGTGCCCGCCACACTGTGAAGAGTCTCTTCTTCAGTGACTGTACTCTCTTGATTGCTGGCTGCCATGGTTTGCATCAAATCTTCTGCGCTGCGAAGATTCTTGAAATGCTGTCGATCAGGATGAGAAGCTTCGAGCTTCTCAAACTCCAGTGGCCACGGAAATTCGTACTTGAATCTTGCGACCCAATTCTTTATTCCCTGTTCTTCGCCTGTGGAGTATGTAGGGATCGACTTTGTAAGAAACCTGCTCAGTCTCTTGGCGTCCATGTAGTTGGTGGCTGTGGAGGCAGCAGCATTCTCGATGGCCTCATTCTCCACCTCTGACTGTGAGACCTGAGTACGCAGCTGCTGATACCACAAATTTTTCCAACACTCCAGCAATTTGTCAGCATGCTCTGCCGGAATCTGCACTGAGCATTGCCAATCTGCAATGGCACCTGACGAACTGTGGAGACTCGGCGTGTATACTTGATTCTGCCCAACCAAGCACCCTGTGAGTCTTCCAGAAGCAGCGTCTGCCAGCGAGGGACCAATGGCTCCTTGCTAAACTTGGGGAACGAGTGCTGGTATGCTTTCATCAGGCCATACAGTGGCGCTCCAAGTCAGCGCTCTAACTGTGGAACTCCAGGAGCCAGCTTGATGTATCCTCCTTTGCTCCACTCCTTCACTATGGGAGCCTGCTGTGAGGGGCTCGCCCGTGAGGAGGAGGCCTGTGGAGCTGGCTGTGCGGTATCCTGTGTCGCCGTGGCCGCACTTCTTGTCCGACGAAGGGTCCGGTTGTGGGTTCTCCACATATCGCGGCCTGATCCGGTTACACGCTTGTAGCGCCTTCTGTCTGAATGTGAGGTTGGGCACCGTGAGGATGGAGACCGCGGACAAACTCTCTCTGCCATCGTCTCCAATCATGTGGCCCTCCCTCGATGCGCAGTCCGGCCTCTGTGAGGGCATACTTGATGGTGGCCTCCCTGTCCTGTGAGGATGGCCAGTCCGGAAAGTTGCGGCATACGATGGTGCGCTTGGCCTGTTCGACCTGTCCCTTTCGGTCCACGCAGTTCGGAGCTTCAAGGCCCTCACTTCGGCCTCCAAGCTGTCCACCCTCAAATTGGTGGAGCCGATCTCTGCCGCCAAGGCGCCAAAAGCTGCCCCCATTGCTGGGGCAACTCTGTTCTGCAAGGCTTCTTGCACCATCTTGGCACGCTCACGCACTGAAGTTGGTCTATCAGGATCTACGCCAGAAGGAAGCGCAATCACCCATGACTCTACTGCCACGAGGTGCTGTGGAGGGCCTGCGAAGTTCCCTCAAGCGGATTGTCCATGCGCTCTTGGACCCTGGTCACCTGTTCAGCGAGCTGTGCCCCGGCCTGAGTCTGTTGAGCACTCTGCAACTTGATCTGCTCCATTTGAGCAACAAGCTGTCCTAGCTGGGCTGCAACAGCATCCATGCCTGACTGTGAAGCCATGGCAGTGAGGAGCTGAGGAGGAGAGCAAGGGCAAATCTGAGCACTGGTGAGCTTGATAATATTAATATTAGGTGGGGATATTCATTGAAAGCATCAGATAGGGCTGCCTCTTAAAGCCCTTTTAAACTCCTCTCAATTGAAATCTAATGAGAAACATAGGGAAATCCAGTTAGGCATTACTTGAAACCAATTTAAATCATGTAAAGCCAATTGAAATCCACGTAAAATTCGATTAAAACCGATTTTTTGCAGTGGGTCTTGAGCACCAGCCCAACTTGCCCGCCTGGGCGCTTATGCAAGCACTCGTCGCTCACATGGCGCGCTCCATGACTTGTGTCATTCAGGCATCGGGCACAACTTCAAGCACAAAAATCTTCTCGAAGGAGTCAAAGATACTTCTGCAACATACATATAACCCGGTTTCACAATTTTGCATAACACACTCGCAGATCAGAAGCTGACAAACAAGCCAATTTCCCGGCACTCGAACATAACCCACCAGCAAACGCACGAAGTCCTCAAGCATGCTTGCTTGCAGCGTGAAAGACTGCCAACCCTCATGTTCATCCAGCCAGTTCGCAGTGCAGACAGTAAGATCACCATCGTCGACGACATGAAGGTGGATACACAACGCCCACTTGGCTGCATGTATAAGCGGATGACGCCATGACCCTCAGGAGGAATCTGGTTTGGCCAAGTGCGGAATGTTTTCATTGACCTTCACTACTTTATCAGATGCTTCTCTCCACCTTTCCCGGTCCATGGCCAGTGATCGGAGTTCCTCCCAGGACGGTTGATGCTGAAGCTGGAAGACCTTGCTTGCAGTACTATATGCCCACGACAGAAACATCCCACGCGGCCCTGGTCTCTGCTGTCTCCACGTCCCTTCTTCCCCTTGTCTATGAGCTACAACAGGCGCTGCAGTGTCGGCCATTCTAAGCACATGCCCCAGATAGGTCCACTTGCGACGGACCCAGCTGCAAACCGGCGAGGGAGAAGAAGTGACAACGCAGCGAAACGGTTCTACGTCGCAACTGCAACCTACTTAAAAGATAGTAATATTAGGTGGGGATATTTATTGAAAGTATCAGATAGGGCTGCCTTTTAAAAGCCCTTTTAAGCTCCTCTCCATTGAAATCTAATGAGAAACATAGGGAAATCCAGTTAATTAAGCATTACTTGAAACCGATTTGAATCATGTAAAACCAATTGAAATCCAATTAAAGCCCATTGAAATCGAATGTAAATTCATTTTGCTTGCATCAACTGAAACCTGCTTAGAATTCCATCTAATTCAAATGGAACCGAATTAAAATCCAATTCAACCCATGAAGTCTAATTTGTCCGTTTACGATGAATTGAAATCGAAATCTGATAAAAATTCAATGTAAAATCTTTTGAAATCAAATTAAACTCAGTTTACAAATCAGTTGAAACCACATTAAAGTCCAATTAAAGCCCATTGAAATCAAATTTACATCCGTTGAAACGTAAGTAAAAGTCCATGCTTATCAATTGAAATCAAATTAACATCCAGTTCAAACCCATTCATATCGAATTAAAATCAAATTTAAACGATTGAATTCGAATTTACATCCATTTACAACCAAGTGAAACCTAAAAAGAAATCCATGTAATCATTTGAAATCGAATTAAACTCCATTTGAAAAAAGCGATTGAACACGCATTGAAGTCCAGCTAAAACCCATTGAAATCAAACGTGAATCCATTGAAACCCAATTAAAATACCATTGGAAATCAATAGGAAAACGCCATCGTAAATCAATTGAAACCGAATTTATCAATCCAATTCAAACCGTTGAAATCAAATTTTAAGTTAGATCCATTGACATCGCATTTAAATTCACTTACAATCGACTGAAACCTAATTGAAACTCCATCGAAAATCAATTGAAATCCATTTAGATCAATGGAGATCTAATTCGATCCGGCTAAAATGGTAAAAATCCTTTAAAATCGCATTCAATTCTTTTACATACAACCCCTTACAAAAACAAAAAAAAACGTATGTAAAACAGCAGAAACCAGTAAAACCCCCTACGGACCTCAACGCCCCCAATTCATTCTTGGGTGGCCCCTTTCAAAAGCAGAACGAATTATTTTTAGTAGTCGCCTAGTAGTAGTAGTAGTAGTAGTAGTAGTAGTAATAGCAGTAAGCGCCCCCCTAGGCACTACGTTTGGCTACAATTCATTGTGTCGAGTATACGTTTGGAATGGGGAAGGGTTGGGGGGGTAGTTCCGTTCGAACAAAGTTGAATTATCTTACCTAAAATCAGTTCAAACAAAGCTGAATCATCGTACTTAAAATTCATTATGAGTAGTATACATTGGGAATGGAAGAGGGGTGGGGGGTAGTTCCGGGTGGTAGTTCCGCTCGAGCAAAGCTGAACTCCTACTAAGGGCTAGAGGGTAGTTGAATGGGGGGGAGCTCCGTACGCCAAGTAGCAACTTTCCCTGACCCCGAACTTACCCGACCCCGTTACCCTGGGCACCTCTGAAACCCAGCAAGTATGGCCGCTGCCGTGTCTGTCAGGATTTTTGCGTTATTTTCTCCTATATTAGGCGTACATTTTTGCGGTCAGTGCGGTTTCGCTTACAGGGCTTTGGGGTTGTGGTGCTTACGGGGTACAGGGATTAAAGGATTTCGTTTTTTTTTTTTTTG
>CAJNIZ010034447.1:17215-34914 GCA_905231905.1 Symbiodinium pilosum
GCGGGCAGTGCGGGCGGTGCGGGCGCCATTCCGATGGAATAGCCGTCATGGACATATAACTCCGACAGAAACTCGTGTGCGGAAGATAGGAACATCTTCGTGCGAGCACAGCAGCTTTGCGGAACCTCTTTTCCTCGTCCTGCGTAAGACTACGGCCAAAAGCAGGGACAAGTTGAACCCCTAAGATCTTAGGGCAAATCAGAACTCTATCGGGCGGGGCCCCTGCCTCGACAAGCTCCCTCCTTCCGGGAACAGTGCGATGAAAAAACTGTGTCTTGTCTTGGTTTTCACGCAACTTGAGTTGATTACTCCAAGTGCGCCAAGCATTCGTTAATGCAATGCACTCGCTAGCACTGTTACAGGCAAAGGTCCTGTCATCGACATAAGTGGCAAACTCAGAGCCAGCAAACCGCCTCCTAATGTCGAGATGTGGCCCAAGAAGGGTAGCAGCTAACCCTAACATAGACAGCGCATCACTCTGCGGAAGGGAAGAAGTGACGAGCCGTTCCCTTGCAAGTTGGAGGCATCTCTCCTGGTAACACCAAACCTTAGAAATCATGCTGGCAATACTGCTTGGCATGCCCAACCGTTTGAAGACACGCAATGGGATGATGGGATCAGCGGAGTCGAAGGCAAGAGAGAAGTCAAGCGACCCCACGTAACATCCCTCATCAACAGACTGAAGGATAGGGAGAAGAGCCTCAGAGGCAGAGGTTCCCTGCCGACCACCGTAACAGTCCTCAAACCACCATTGCGATTACTGCGAAGTCTGGCGCGCCCCCAGAGGCGCCACCAGGCAGACAGTACGCGAACACGGCGTAACGCATCTGCACGAACAGCATTGTCTTGAGCACGCACCCCTTTGCTAGGCTTCGGCAAATGCACTTGACAAACCAGCGTCCAAGTGCGAGGTACGAGACCTTGCGATTCAAAATGGGCAAAAACAGGTGCGATTTGCTGCCAAACGCTGGGAGGAAGAGTAGCCAAGTCGTCCCCGGACCACCCATCTAAACCACCGCTAGAACCCATGAAAGCTTTTGAGGCGGACGCAAGCTCAACAGCAGTGAGCGGTTCCCAAGCAAGAGACGGGCGCCTCTACTCGGCAATTGCTTCATCCAGTGTATGAAGAATGTGTGGAAAATCAGGATCCTGGCGGCTCCAGATTGAACTCCCAAACTCTTTCAGCTTTTGGATGCCCTCAAAAGGGGACATGGAGACCGGCGAGTTGTTCCAGTAGAGATTATAAATCGGTGCTCCAGCATGGCCGCGCAGCCATTTGAACACTTCGTCACAGACAAGCAGTTTCTTGCGCCATTTGCTGAGATGCTGCTCATTGGAGGCATCCATTGGGATGGACTGTGAGGTTTGAAAGATGCGACTTCTGCTACGAGACTGACGGATGCCCAAGGCAGGCAGAAAGGCTGCAGGGTGTTTATTAACTCAGATTTTGTTCTGCACAAAACACGGGACCGAGTTTCGGGGATGGAGGGACTTAGGGAGGGGTTTAGGCCTAAGACTCGTAACTTTGGCGTGGGCATGCCGGAAAGCGGTTTCCAGCGCAGCACTGAAGCTTTGCCAAACTTCATCGACGGATTCCTGCGTATGAGAGAGCGCAGGTGGAACCCAGGCACAGGCTTTCCAAGCTGCATCAAGATGAGAGCGCCACTCATCCAAAGAGATGCCATCAGGTTTGCTGTACCTGTCACACTTGCGGAGCGTGGACCCCTTAACGTCAGGTAAGCATTTGTCACAATGCAACTTCAGGCTCTTATGGTCGGACAGCCGTTGGGAACCTAAACAGGCAGTAACGCGATGGTTTGGCAAATTAGTGACTGCGTAGTACACGCAGCGATTTGCATCCCACCGTGTTGGCAACCACGTAGAGTCATCCATATCAGGGTGGGCATCCTGGACATGAGGCTCTAACGTGCCGAGGTCCATTGTTGGATCAGAGGCAGCACTGTCGATTAAGTCGAGCATGCTGTTGCTAGCGCGCGGGACATACACAGGTTAGGTTGCAAAGGCTGAGGTCCTTGGACCGGGGCAGCAACTACTGAGACACAGAAGGCATAAAAAAGGAGTTCTCACTGGGGGTCAGACTCCAATCACCAATGAAAAGGAAAGGGCTCTTGGAGTACTGGGCAAGCCTGGAATTCAAAAGTTCAAGAAACTCAACTTTATCCTCATTTGGGGGACTATAAACCCCGACAAGGAGTAAACCGCCTACCCAAACGGCTAATGCTTGTCCCCCAGGCCGGGAGATATGCAAACACGCTGTGTGGGGAACACCTCTCCTAACAAGGATCAGGACCCCACCAGTAGGTCTTTCAAGATCAGCACGCGTCTTGGGCATCGGGGCCTTTGACAATGTAAACTTTATACCCCTGATGCCACGCAGTACTGGAGAAGGCATCCAGTTCATTCTGTTTCACGCGCACTTCCTGCACCACAGCAAGAGAGACGTTGCTTGAAATGACCAGCTTAAAAAATCCCAGACTTTAGGCGCATCACCCGTATTAAGGGACCAAGCAGAAAAACCTTTAGCCAACAAACGGACCGTGCTGTGGCGGCGAGGACCTGCATGCCCTGCTGAACAAGGGCTGCAAACACCAAGATTGCATATGCCAAAGGAACCTTAGGCAGCAATGCAAAAGCGGATTTGGGAGAGGGGGAAGGAACCGTAAGAGGAACGATTCCCCCCCTTACTTGTCAGGACTTTCCCCGAGGAGCGAAGTGACCCAGCCACTCATTGGCTTTTAGCTATGCTAACCCCCCAGAGCTTGCAAAGAACGCGTTTTTGGGAGAGCATCTTGGCGCTCCATGATCGCACTCGACCATTACCAGCGCGCACGCTGTCATGGTCGCACGTGACCTTCCACACTTTTGCTTGCCCATACGGGCTGACCCTCCAACACTTAGTACAACTGGTGTACTTAGTAACTTTACACTTTTTCTCCCCTGCAACTGGCCAAATATCAGGTTTAGGGGTGAAATGGACAAGGTCATGACCATACTTGTCAACATCGTCCTGGGGAGAGGCAGAAACAGAATCTGCTTCCTGCCTACTGAGACCCCAAATGCCTAAGAGTCTGGGCCGGTTCTCGTCACGGAGTTTCAGCCAGAAAGTGCGCTGAGCTCCATTTATGCCTGGAGCCTCGACATGCTGAAGACCATGTTTTGCAATCGACCTTCAGGCATTTGACACAGGTGAAGTAATCACGCTTTTTGCTACTCTCTGTAGGCTTCCATGAATCCCAATCAGGAAGGAATTGCAACAGGGAATGCCCATTGGGGGACATGTCTTTGGCGGCTAACTTTTTAGTCCTAACAGTGATGGCAAGCTGCACTTTGCTCTGTTGCAGGGAAATCTGCTTGGGAGATTTCCACTGCTTCCATCGCTTGTGATACCACTCGGCTCGTGTCACTTCAGGGTGGCAGGGTTTGCGATGCCTCTCAATGGCCTGATCTCTGGCCCACCTGGAGCTCATCGATCCGAGCCCCATGTTGCAACGCGGCATGGGGCACGACCAACCGCGTTGGTCCATTGGGATGTCCGCAGACACCTCTGGAATCACTGGCTTACGAATTTGCGTATGCGGACCAAAAGCATGTTTTTGATCTTTGTGACGTTGCTGAATGCGATTAGTCCGCTTCACGGTCAGTTTGGCCGTAGCTGCTTCTTCGCTGGGCCCGGTGGCTGTGAACACAGTTTTGCACACAGGACAAGGCCAGTTTCTCGACACTTCAACTGGCCCTTTGCTGGGGGAAGACACAGGTTTAGGGGACTGCTCACAAGCTTTACTTAAGGGGCAGGAACCCTTAAGGGATGGCTTGTACTGGCATCGTCACGCACAGGTGGGTTGCAGTTAGGGGTAGCCCTGGAACGCTTTGACTTCATACTTTTGACTGACCCCGGTTTGAGCAAGAGGACACGGAATTATCGTCTTTGATAACCTTAGACAAAGCACTGGGTGATTTTGGGCATTGAAACCAACTGGAACACGAGCTGTTGGCTTTTCCAGATCCTCGGTATTCTGACGCGGCTTTCTCAAGCTGTTGAGAAAGTGGCTCTTCCTCACACACATGTATACTGGCAGGACGGAGTCCGGGTCGACTCCTGTGAAATGCCCATCCTTGAGACACAGCACTATGGAAACGGCTTTGGACTTCTGATGAGGACGGCATACGTCAAGGTAAACCCACTCAGCAGGGCTACCCGGAGTTCTGCTACACCATTTGAGTACGTGAATCTCTGTTTTGAGAAGGACTGCGGCAGCCTGTATCATCCAGCTGTCTGTCCATTTGTGAGGACGTTTGGCAGTTTCGATGTACTCTTGCCACGTGGTTGCTGGGTTGCCGGCTTCAGTATCCACAGTGGCCCCAGCATCTGCAAACCATGTTTGTTGAAACTCCTTGTCAGCTGCGAGAAATTTTGCGATTTTTGTCCTAAGGGAAAGTGATAGGGCGGACGCCTTCTCAGCCATCTGTTCCTTAGCTTTACCATTACGCAGGGCTTGGTAGCCAGCAATCATGCGAAGACCGCACTGGCCTTCCCCTCCTAGATCCCACCATTTAACCCCAACAGGCCATCAGATGGGGTGTCTTCACGGGTTTTCTTAGGGGGAGGCTTAACGGGTGAGGACCGAAGATCTCCTGGGGCACTACCGATAGGAGGGCTTTTAACCTTCTTAGTTGGTGACTCCTGTTTACGCTTGTGCTTAGAAGCTTCAGCATCCTGCGACGAATCAATCGCAGTGGCGGGCACCTCGCTGTGCGCTTCTTCACTCTCGCGGGGTTTCATTTCAGCATCCGGCTCTGGTGCTTTAGAGCTCTCGAACCTGTGTAAAGGACAAGCGCTCTTCCTGAAATGATCTTGGGGCTTTTTTCCACAAGGAAATTATCATGTCAACTGTGCCTATCGTGTAGATAAGCTTATTCTGCGACCTGTACTGCTGAGGCGGGGTGGCAAGTACGGTCCACCTCCCTGATTTGTACTTCGGGGACTGTAGCTGATCGATGTCACTCCATCCCTGTTTTGCAAGAAACTGCTTGACCGTGTCAGGTCCCCAATGCTTGGGTACTGACTGCATGCTTCAGCGTCGCGGTCCATCCTCGTTAGGGGCCACACCGCGTAAGAGGCTATTGCCACCTCCAGTCCTGAAGGCGAGACACGGTTTTGTTTCGTTGGCTTTAGCAAGGGCTTCTTTCAAGTATGCTCTGGGATCTAAATCCTTCTTCGAGGGTTTGATCCATGACACGGGTGGTTCCTTTTGCAGTGCGGGAGAAATCTGATTAAAGAAACATCCCCAAGAACCACTAACCTCAAGGAGTGACTTGACGTGATCCTGGGGAATCTTGAGATATCCCACAAGAAGACTGTCGTGTTCATCCTCTTTGACCTTCCAACCGTAGGACCTGGCGTAGGCCCCAACAGGAAGAAACCCAAAACTTTGTTTGGTTTCTTTAGCATATCTTGCCAGACATCTGCATTTGCAAAACACTTGGGATAGTGATGCGCACTGTCACCTGCTCGGGAGCGCTGACAGTGTCCTTTTAATCAACCTTGACTTGTGAGGGGCTGGACGGCCACGCAGGAAGTCTGCTAGAGGTAAGCGGAACCACTGCGCATTTGATCCATCCTTTGCCAACAACCTGGACCCAGTTGTGTGTCGCGGACAGGCTGTCATCAAGATCCTCCTTGCAGTGAGCAGGCAGGATTAACGCGCATTTAGCCTTGAGGCTATGGGTCTTGGCCAACATGACCAGCTCAGCTGCTTTGCGCGCAGTTGCCAAGCAACTCTTTCCACTTGGCCCCGAACCCTCATTGATTGAGGTTTGGATCTAGCGTGATCTCTTAGTTTTCACGCCACTTTGAACACAGTTTGCCCGCTATCACAGGCACAGGACGCCTGGGGGCATCCTTGGTTTTCGGGCCTTTGGTAGGGGCTTCGGGGGGCGCAGATTGAGAAGGGCTCTCAACCAAAACGCTACGCAAACCGGGAGACTCAGCAACAGACTGCTTGTTGTTGGGCGCTTGCACCGCCTCATCAAACGAGACTCGCCTGTTGGTACGGTTGCTTTCTTGACGCGGCTCCTGTTCAAACCAGGTAACGAGAGCTTTCAGCTTCTGGATTAAGCCACTCGTACCATTAACCTGCGCTTGGCGGACAATGTTTTGGAGTGACGCAAAGAGCTGTTCCTCAGGGCTAGGAGGCTCAGTTTCAGACTCGGTGTCTGCTTCCTCCTCTACATATTGAAGCAATTTTCGTAGACCATCATAAATGATCTTGATCTGCTCTTTTTGTTTGCTTGTGTAAGGCTTTTTACCTCCACCTCTGTAAACAAAACTCTTGTACAGCTTACTTTCTGACTCAGGAGACTGTTCCTGCATCTGCTCCGCAATCATTTTGACTTGGAGATGCAAAGCACGGAGCATCACATCAACCCAAAACCTGCGGGCAGTCTTCACTCTTCTGTTTCCAACAAAACGGGCACGGCAGATCTGGACGACAGGACTCTGCCTATGCTTGCAAGCATCTTTGGTGCCATGAGAACTCCACAGCAAGTTCCATGCCATAATCATTGTCTGGGCAAGCCATGAGATCAATTGCAACACTGCAGCTTTGAAACTCCCATGCTTCGATTGGAGAGCTACTGAGTGCAATAAAGTAGGGTCAAAATCAGTTTTTCTTGTGACAGTGCTTTGCATTGTGAAATTAGAGAATTGTACGTCGCGACTAGGCACAGCAATCCCATTCACAAGGAAGTCACTCTCACAAACAGCGCATATCACGGGTACGGGGTCATTGACAACAGGCGCCGTGTGTGTTGCTACTGCTGGGCATAACAAAATTGCAATGGCGATCATCAGAAGCCTTCCTCTTGCAGCCTGAACCACACCTACCTCCCCTACACCACCCCTACAAGTGGCACGTGAGTGCCGACAGCGTGGTGGCCCCCGCCGCGACCACATGGCGGTACTTGGCGAATCGCGGCTTTCTACATCGTATGTACAAGGGAAATCATCCACACATTGTCTGCATAAATCTAAGCAGAGCTGTTGTGGACCCACCGATTTTTGGTGTGTTTGCGCTCAGGTCATTCTGCTGCACGTGCCGGTTCGGGCTTTGGGGGGGTAGGGGGTGAGGGGGGTAGGGGGTGAGGGGGGAGGGGGTGGTTAGTAACGTCAAGATTTCATAGATTCCATTTCTTGAAGGACACACCAGAGAACTTGACATACGACACAGGGGAAGTGACTTAGAAAGCTTCTTACTTCTTTAAGTAGGTTTTGGCCCGATTTGGCTCACAACCACAGATGACGTTTCGCATTTTTGCATGTACTATAACTGCAGGACGCCTGTAGCACACGCTCGGGCATGTTAACAAGCAAAAATAGACTACATTATTTTCACTTGCAGTGCTTGGCTCGAACGTGAAAACTCCTTCTCTGCGGTGGCAACTAGCGCAAGCCACCACAGCTGTGTTGCTGTTGCGTCTCTACGGGCATTCGGCTGCGGGAGCGCTGGACAAGTTTTGGTCTGTTCCCCAGCGATCTGGACGAACATCAGTTGGCTTGGTGCCGTACAAATGCAGCCGGCACTCTGTGCAGACCTGCAATGTGGGCAGAGAATCGCAAAAGACTGTTTCCATGTAAGTTGTTGCCCTCCGCTCGTCATGACCTGCTGCGGGGTTAGTAGGCATTGCGTACAGCAGATGCCATTTTCACGTTGATCAACTCTCTCGAAGCGGTAGAGACTAAGTGCCTCTTACCAGGTTTGCTGGCGCACGCAAGTGGAGAGGTGGGTCCGCTGTGGCCCCGCCAGGTCATAAACCTATAACAGTATCAGAACCCTCTGCACCTGGCAGCGGCAGCACTCTTTTTCTCAGCTCGCCGACTTCAACCAGCTGTTTAAGCAGTCAGCGCGCAAAATATCGCAAAAGGAGCAAAGCCGCTCGAGACACCGGACAGCCTGTAGAGGCGCATGGTTCCCAAGACAGCATGCAGTCCACCTGGCCGCGTAAGGCGCGCAGCAAGGAAACAGTTTACAGTGGACCGTCCTGGTCCTGAACGGCCCTTTGGACAAGCGTGAACTTCCTAACACGACGGTTCTTCTGGTTTGGGCATGGATGCTCTGGCATTCGCACGCTCGTGGAACATGATCGGAATTCTGGTGAGGCATGGATGCTCTGGTGACGGTATGCTCGTGGAACACGAACGGAACCATATGGCTTGGGCATGGATGCTCTTTTGACCGTATGCTTTTGGAACACAAACGTTAGCAAGGTTTGGGCATGGATACTCTGGTCACCCTATGCTCCTGCAACGAGAACGATATGGGGGGTTATGGTGGCGACGCAGGCTGGGTCATTGTCCGGGCAACACCCAAAATTCAAAACCCTGCAAGCCCTAAACCAATGCTCACTGGCTGTTGGGTTAGATTGGATGACGACGTGGTTCTGCACGGCTGGTCATTCATACATATAGGGGCTAAATGAACTTGAATTGAATGAAGTACCGTAACATAGAGACAAAGTGAAGAATACGGTTTCTCTGTCATCATGGCACCACAATTTAAGTTAAATGGTAGATTGATCTTATTGCGGTTACCTTTTCGGTCCCGTGTAGAATGTGGCCCATATTGTCCTTTTATGGTGCTCAGAAAGGGACAACATGTTTGACGAAGCCCACGTTTCTTTCAAGGGGCATTAAAGAGTGGATAAACAGATTCCTTATCAGCTGTGCTATAATTGTCGTGCATCCCTCAGGCTCTGAAATCCGGGTACAAGCCCGCTCTATTCCATCGCTCAAGGAGGTCCTAAGACTATACTGTAATATACTATACTTCACGTCTCACCAACCCATGCACTCACTTGACATCTCCCCGCACGCGATTTTGCAGAAAGTGGAATATGTTGCGGTTGCCGGGGCCACACCAAGAAAGTTAAAGCCTCAAGCAGAAGCCAGGCAGCCATAATATCTGAAGACATCCTCCCGCACTTGCATGGGCTGGCTCTCATCATTTATGAAGTCCCGGCAGAGAGTGTTCGCAACCATTCCAGAAACACACTGGAAGAATGCGATCAAGCAGAACGTCCAGAACAGTATGTTGGTGCTGGCAGCTAGACAGCGAATAAGCAGGTGAAGTGATGCCAACACGCTGTTCCTCACATCACAGGGAGCAAGAAGTCAACTCTACTACCACTTTGAAGCTCGGCAGCAAAAACATAAAAAATAAACTTGCAGGGTCTACTCTTGTCAAGGTGAGATTCATGGTGATCATGCGGATTGCCCTAGCCAGCTTTCCAATGCGGAGGAGTCGAAAAAGGATGGGGTTCACAGCCAAGTTGGCTGACGCCACATAGAAAAGCACAATCTCCAGAAGGGATGTCATGGACACCGCGATGTCAATATAGTTCATGGGCACTGCCCAAAATTTGCATCGTAGAACAAGTATGCGGACAACGACGTCCAACACGAAGAAAACGGTGAAGGCCACATCGCCAATCCTGAGCTCTTGCACACCAAGAGGGAAACGCGGGAATGTAAGTTTCCATTATTTCTACTGTCACTATTGTAACTGTTGTTACGGGAGTTCTAGGGACAGCTATGTAGGGCTAGAAGGCCAGCAATAACTAAACTGCAAACTGCCAAACTCCGACCCCCTCATCTAGACCCTAAATCGTGTACAAAGGCACGCAAAGACCAGCTCCCAAGATTTCCAGCTCGCATCAGATATCACCTGAAGGTTTGCGGCTCATTTTGAGGATTTCCCCAACTTCTTTTCCAGACCAAGTGCACCTCTCCTAGGAAACATTGGGCTCATATGAAGTTCCATCTAGCGGGTGAGCAGGACTCTTTAGCTTCTCATAACAAGTGGCGGTGGCGGTGGCCCCTACCATGCCATGGCTCATGACAACACATCTAAAGCCCTGTCCAGTAAAAGCCCAAACCTGACTAAACCCCCCTTAAGAGAGCCCAAAGGACCACTGTATTGCATTCTTTAAGGGTTCGGGAAAATGAATCATGGAAATCGGATGATCCTTACGTTTCCCTCTTCCTCAGCTTGCCGGTGGGGGATACGACATAGTGATATTCAGCAGTTTCCATAATCTTTGCCACTCCCCAACTCATTTTTCCAAACCCAAGGCCCTATAAAGAGCTGATGTTTCAGCTTTCAGGCCTCCAGTGACAGCAGTCCATGATCCAGGCAAATCTTGGTCAACACTGTAAGAAACGGATATGGATCAATGCAATTCACATGCAGCAAGGAAAGATTTCATGAGAAACTATGACAAGTTCCCAAAGCCGGGGCCCCCTAAATCCTTAACCCTTAGCCCTACGAGGTAAACAACTAAAGCGTAAACCCCTTCACACTAGACCCCTTCGACCCTGAATGGACTCTAATCCTATGTAGCTTGAACAAGATCCAAGGCCTCCGTCTGGAAAACCTTAATGGCATGGCCAGAACGATAGCCATCCACCTGCGAAGATCATGAGAAACAACTTAACCTAGCTTGTACGGAGCTAACGGTGGACACTGCTGCGTTACTTCAGGGCTTCGGGAAAACAGTTGTTAGCACCTAGTGGTGAAGTAAATTGAAACTTCTGCAGGGCTGAGTTTAGTTTTCTCGCTGAGTGGCTAGGGTCGTTAGTGGGAAGGGGTAGAAGGTCTAAGAGATCATACACGGACTACTACTCGGGTCCCGTCCCCACTTCTCCATCAAACAGCCGCGAGGAAGGCTATGTTAAGTAGACTAGGTTGAGGAGGGCAATTTGTCTTTTGGTCGTTGTTGCTTTTGCTTTTGCTGCTGCTGTTTTTGTTGTTGCTGCAGCTTCTGCCTAATGCAGGTGTGGCTGTCGTGGCTGCAGAGGCTGTGGCATGGAGAAGGAATCACCTCAAAAGTAAACCAGTAGGCACGCCATCGAGTAGGCAGTTGCGCAAATGGCCGCCAGCGTGTAGGGTGAGATCATGTAAGTGAGTGAGAAAACAAATTTACCTGGAATAAAACATCATACGAAAATAACGGCTGGAGCAACACGTCTGTCGGCTATCAGAACTGTGATTTTGTGAGACTTTCTTGCTCCAAACCTCAAACTAAACTGATGAACCAGAAGCCCTGCTACCGTACGACGAAGAGCCTGGGCTTCCAAGGCCATCCAGAGGACGTTGAAACCTCAGCCATCATGAACAGGTCTGTTTACTTTGAGCAGGTGCATAAGACCGCCTGAGCATGGAGGACTGACCCATGATAATACACATCTCCTTCTGCATAAAAAGGGGAAAACATAAAACCACCCCGGCGGTGCATTTGAGTGCTGCTGTCGCAGCGGGTCTCTATCAGAGCGCTCGTTGTGAAATATTCCGAAATACACCGCGTGCGCTTGATCTTATACGTCATCCTATTCGGTGTCTAGGAGCAAGGGGTTCGGGTAGTCAGGGTTCACAGATCAGATTGGGGCTTAGGGGTGCTAAAGTTCAGTGCACAGGGGTGCCAGGGCCTAATCCCTACACCCAGCATGATCCCAATTATCCCATATACCCCACACATGGCCTTTTTGGGGAAACCCTAGGTTTTGGCCTCCAATTGTCCACAGCACGAAAGGCATAACCCCTACGCCCCGCGCCCCGCCACCCTAAAGCCTGATCTCAACCCCGAAACCCCCAACCCCAAGACCTTAGCAACCCAAACTACGCACATCTCAACAGACAACGGCACATAAATCCCTTCAGCATCAACCCAACAAACGACTGAGACTTCCACTCTGCAAATTCCACTCATTGTTCTCAAGCTTCGGGGCTTAGCACCAAGAATCGCCAGGGACCTCCAGAAGAAGACCATGATCCCAAACCCTAACCCGTAAATACATTCCCTGCTTAAGTGCTAAAAGGGCTGTGGACCTGCTGCTACTATATATAGCGGCAAGGGAAGCACTGCGCAGGAGCAAAACAGGATTACTGCTGCAACGGTCAAAAGCCCGCAGCCATGTGACAGAGCCCCGGCAGCCCAGAATTACGTAATGACACGTAATGAACACTTGCAAAACCACGCGGTTAACCTCCTGCAAACAAAGGGCACAGCACCCCAGCGATGAGCATCTCGTATTGAGCCGACTCAAGCCAGTCTGCAAATCTTTCCAACCTGTTTCAGGCTCATGAGGGGGTGAGCGGGTGCCGCGAATTGCACATGCCAGCTGAACCAAAGATCCGACAAACAAAATCACAAAGCTCTAAACCGCCCGACCTTAATCCACATCCTTAAGATGAATCTTGAGCTCTAAGTAGTACAACCTCAAACCGCTACTGGAAACCCGACGCCGCTATGCCCCATGCCCCCAACGGCCCACAGCTCCAAGCCCCATATATGATCCCCTACATAACCCTATATATAGCAGTTTCCATTTCATTTTCCATTTGATTCTCCATTATTAAGGGGGATACTAGGAGTTTAGATCTTTCCCATATTCTACCCCTAAAGCCTGGTCATTTGGCTGAGACGTGCTCGGTGCTCTGACTCCGTCTCAATGGGCTTCATGAAGAGATCCAAGTCGTCTACATCGTCGTTAACATAGGAAGCCATGTAGGCATTCAAGCGCTTGTCATCTTCCTTGAGTCTGGGGCTTGAGGCTTTTGGATGAAGATTTTGCATAAGAATGCGAGTCGCCGAAAAGCCGTCAACCCATACTAGGTCCCACTACTGTGCACTCTTTTAATGTTGGCTTCTCTCCACGGAAAGACCGAGAGATCTCCCACTTTGGCGACACTTTCTGAAATGTCGTAAGACTTAAGACTGAGAAAGTAATTCTGTGGAATTGGGGCTAATCCCGAATGTCAAGAAATGCTCGCATGCCAAGCCGTCGCATTATTTTCATCCAAGATGCACTGCTCAGCGCATGAAGAAGCTGACTCGCGTCGATGTGCGGAATGTGGTCGCGATCACGCGTCTGCTGCCTCTTTACTGTGGTTTGCATCCTAATCCCTGTCACTTCAGAACATCCCCATACAGTTCCGACAATCTCCTCGTGAACCTCTACATACCCCATCATAACTATAAACAAATTAGGTCCTCTGTGGAACCAGAAAGACACCAACCTACGCCTTACCCTCGATCCTACATATCCACCACTTCATCCCCCCAAGATCTTAAACCCTCAGCCTTACAAATTGAGCGGTTAACTCCCGACTACCCAATCCCTGCTTACGGAGGTTGGGGGGCACACAGTTTCGCTTGAGGATCCTACCCTAAGGGTATAGGCACAGCTTCTAGGCACGCTTGTAGGCGGATTCCATGGAAACCTGTTTGGGAAATCCTCATGTTTCACGTGAATTGTGGCCCCGATTCCATAAACCCTGGATCCTAAGCTCTGTGTCCTTCCTAAGTTAAGAACCTAACGCTGTAAAATCTGAAGCCGCAAGCCCAAGACTACCCTAAGTCTCGAAGTCCGAAACCCTACGTAGCCCCCACACCTCAAATCCTACAGCCATAAACCCTCACCCTAAACCTGAGCCCTCAACCCTGAACCCTAAACCCTACATTCTAAACCCTAAACTCTAAACCCTAAACCCTAAAATCTAAACACTAATTAAACCCTATACTCTAAACCCTAAGCCCTAAACCCTAAACTCTAAACCCTAAACCCTAAACTCTAAACCCGAAAATCTAAACACTAATTAAACCCTATACTCTAAACCCTAAACCCTAAACCCTAAACTCTAAACCCCAAACTCCAAACCCTAGACTCTAAACTCTAAACCCTAAGCCATATACCATCCTGGCCTCCCTAAGACGTTTAGAGGCTCGGATTCCGAGCCTGGCTGGCAAAGAGGAAGGTTTCGTTTTAGGGTTTAGGGTTTAGAGTATAAGGTCCAGGGTTTGGAGTATAGGGTTTAGGGTTAGGGGCTTAGGATTTGGGGTGTAGGGGTTAGGTTCGAGGGTTTAGGGTTAGGGTTTACGGTCTAGGGCGTTGGGTCTTTGGGGTGTTCAGTGGATGGGCTGAAAAAGAACCTGGAATTTTGGGGCCTCGGGCTGTTGGGTGCTTAGTAAGTATCTGCAGTGAAAAGACAAACTGGAAAGTCATGTAGCATGTTTGAGGTTTTACAAGGATTCTACGGCACCACCTTCCAAGTAGACTATGTGCTACACAAAGACCCCAGCATTAAGTTCCAAATTCACAGCTCTGTGCAGATTTGGCCGTTTCACTTTTTGGGGTTAGGGTCGGGTGGTTTCAGGGACTAGGGGATTATTCCGCTTTCAGTTTTGAGGTCTGAAATTTCAGGTTGCCCTCAGCTCGTGCTTTTCGCGAAAGGTCTAGAATGTCCGGCTGGCCATATGTTCGAGAAACATCCCGTCAGCTACCTTATTAGGGTGTATAGGGTTTTCTCTTATTCAGGTGGTGATCTCCAAGCCTGGGGAAGGGGCATTTGTGTGCGTCCCTTGGGAATGCGGTGCCAAGGAAAACACGTCAAACATCCAATTGCCGCTCTCAACATAGCGACATTCGGGGGTTCTCGAATTAATGGTACTGAGCAATCCCCATCATATGCGTAGGATCCCTAAGATTACCGGCTGTTTTGGGAACCCCCCATCTCTGGGGCCTTTCCTGATGGATTTCCTCATGTGTTGTAAACCTTCGAGCTGACCAGTAACTTCAATTTGAGCCAGTGGGAGTTTGCCAAAGCCAGGGGCCCTTAGGAACCCCGGAGGGGGTATATGCGGAATTGCGTGTGGGGAATATGATAATTCCTACTAAGAATCCTACAGCCTATAGGTGTACCTTCGCCAAACTCATAGCAAAGATAGGAGCCTGCAGAGTGGTCTGAGACACAGGTTGGGGTTTGTAGGCTTGCTAATAGACCCTAAGCCCTATAGTCCCCCTTAAGTAGATAGACTATGGCTGTGGGTATATTATAATAAGATCCCCACATACCCCATATTCTATCTACTTAAGGGGGACTATACTAAACCCTAAACCCTAAATCACAAATTTTATATACCTAAGGGGGACTATACCCTAAACCCAAAACTCTAAAACCCGTCTTCTATATACCTAAGGGGGGACTATAAGCCTTTAAACCCCGTGGACCATGTCCCTCCCCCTTTTTCGGAGCTCGGGCTCCGATTCTCGAGCCTGAACCCCCCACCTCTAAAGGGACTTTACTGGGAACCCCAAACAGGGTCAGGGTTTAGGGTTTAGGGGGAACCCCAAGAATATAGTAGGAATATAATGGAGAATATAAGGACCCTGGCAGGTACATTCCTATTATATTCTACTATATTCTTGGGGTTCCCTGTTTGGGGTTCCCAGTAAAGTCCCTTGAACCTCTGCACCCTGCTGCCAAAACGAATTCCCCACAAGACAGTTAAGATGCAAAACAAGCCTGATGCTAAAGATATGGGGATATCCATCAAAGTCCGGATCCCATGTGTCTTTGGTACTAATTGCCCCGTACAACCAAACGGACCTGCAGTTTTGACAAAACCCCAAAACACTATACTTTATGATGAGGACCCAAAACAAGTTTCGTCAACATTTGGAAAACCAACTGAACCTGAATTTCTTTTCCATTGTCCCAATATATCCCCTATATATCCATCATACACTCCTTAAAATCTCCTTTGGAGGTATCAGGCTGCCAGCAAGGAGCCCGTGAAGTCTGCCTTACCTCTCTTAGTGCTGGAAGAGGGCGGCTCCTCTGGAATCTTCAAGGTGACCTGAGTAGCACGGTTTTGGGCTGAAGGTTTTGGGTGTTTTTCTGGTGCTTGAACCCCGTAAGACTATATGTTTCTCATATGAAATATTGTACCCCAAAAAGGAGGATGTAGTCCTACTCTATGTATTGGAGACTATAGTGCTAATATTCTGGGCCCTCGGCGCTATAGTATCCCCAAAATAAGACACGTTTCACCTGGCAGTTTCTCGACATCACCCTTTATCGAAAGGGAGTAGATACTGGAGAACCTTCCGGATACATAGAGAGTGCTAGGGAGGATGACGGGGCATCGCGGATTAAAAGGTTTCCGTGAAACCCTGCAGTATGTAGCCATCTATGATCGTCTATGATAGGTGTCAATCACCTCCCACGATCTACCCTACAACCTAAAACCTAATCCCTACCTTCCCCTGGGGTCCCAAGGTATCCCAATGCCAAGAGCCCACCGCCTAAAGAGGGCAGCATGAAATCAGTGATAGAGCTCAGGGGTGCTTATGCCCCTACTCGCGGCTTGTTGAGGGGCTCCATTTCTTCGCTTGCATGCGCCATTGAAGCCCTCCAGATGCGCTGCAGCATGTACATTTGAAATCAAAGGGTTCGCTATCGCTCACATGCTACGAATGACATCCTGCTGACTGCGACTACCTAGATGAATATTGCGACACGCTAGTTTTTAGCGAAAGCAGTAACTACGAGAAACTATAGGAAGCTACCTGGTTGTAAGCCTTGATTTTCCTTATCTCTCGCAATGCTGTCATCCTCCTCCGCCTCCAGCTGAAGCTGTGGTTACCATGCATATTGCATCATATTGCTCTCCTTTGCCTGAGTAGAATCCAATCTTATGCAGCGGGGCTACCAGTATTAGCCCTGAAGCCCCTGAATTCTAAACCTGAAATATGTAGCCCCTGTGTACTACCTATATAACCCCACTCTAACCCATATGTGAAGAGTTTATGATTTGGGCTGTCAAAGTACTCAACTCTAGAAACCCTCTTGCGCCCAAAAAACTTATACCATACCAAATCCCTACAAAATCAGACAGAATCCGTCAGAACACTTATGTAATCTTTTTCGATACTCTCCTATCAAGCTCCACAATGAATCTTGTCACCAGGCCCTCACTACAGCCCAAGGGCCCAGAATTCCAAATCCTTCAGCCTTTACATGACATCCGACGCCCTCAGCCCTGAACACAAAACCCTAGAACCCTACAGCCCGCTAACACCAAAATCAAAACCCAAAGCCCCAACAGCTCCCCTACTATCCCAAAGACGCACGTATTGTACCTATGATATAGACTTCTTGGACCATCTGTTTTGATCCAGTACTCCCAACCCATTGCCTGGTGCGGCTCCCCTGGCCCCAGATTTCGAGCTGATGCCACTTCGCGAACGTGCTGCCTCAAGCTCACCGCTTAGGGCTTTGGTTTTAGGGTTTGGGCTTGTGAAGTAGATTAGCCGTACTTGTCCCAGCAACTGCAGTTGCAGTAGAGGTAGCGAGTGGCCGCGGCAAGAATAGTCGGAGGAGCAGTCACAGTAGCAGCAGCAATAGCAGCAGGAGTAGGGTGACCAGTACTGTTGTTGCAAGTTGCAATATGAGTAGTAGCAGTAACAGCAGCAGCCGCCGCAGTGGCAGCAGCAGCAATATCGGATTTCTAAGGCTCACGGTCCAAGACTCTTTGGCGCGCGATCTCGTGAGAACGGTATCTTCAACAACTCTGATCAAGATCATACTTGGAGAGGCCACGGAAGCCTAAAAAATGTACTGGATAACCCGCACTTACATCCACGTGGTCTTGGACGCTTTACACCCCTAACTTCGGAACCGAAGGCATCTGCGAATGGCAGCCGCATCGTTCTCAGCGCTACCATGGCAAGAAAGAAGGCTGAACCACTCATGCTATTCCCTCGCATTACTAGTATAACTAATCACCTCTCCATATTAATAAAACCCACCCTAATGATGAATAATAAATCCGGGACCCTAAAA
>CAJNIZ010034447.1:34949-46494 GCA_905231905.1 Symbiodinium pilosum
GGGTTGAGGTCATTAGGGTGGTATACTAGAAAATCCAAAGGAATTAGGGATCCCCTTGACATCCGAGGTTTTGGTTGATTTTCATATGGTTGTATAAAGGATTGTATATACAAGAACTGAATGCGACTTTAATTAAATGATTTTATTACAGTTTTAGCCGTATTTAGTTAAATCTTAATTGAATTTCATTCGATGTGAACTGATTTTAAAAGGAATTTTAATTGCATTTCAATTGATTCGAACGGGAGTTTAATTCGATTTTAATTGATTTAAAGGAATTGTAATTAAATTTCAATTGATTCTAACGGGATTTTAATTCGATTTTAATTGTTTTTAAGGGAATTCTAATTAAATTTCAATTGATTCTAACGGGATTTTAATTCGATTTTAATTCATTTTAAAGGAATTTTAAATAAATTTCAATTGATTCTAACGGGATTTTAATTCGATTTTAATTGATTTGAAGGAATTCTAATTAAATTTCAGTTGATTCTAACGGGATTTTAATTCGATTTTAATTGATTTACAGGAATTTTAATTAAACATCAATTGATTCTAACGGGAATTTAATTCGATGTTAATTGATTTTAAACGGAATTTAAACTAAATTTCAATTGATTCTAACGGGATTTTAATTCGATTTTAATTGATTTTAAAAGGAATTTTATTTAAATTTCAATTGATTCTAACGGGATTTTAATTCGATGTTAATTGATTTTAAAAGGAAATTTACGTAAATTTCAATTGATTCTAACGGGATTTTAATTCGATTCTAATTGATTTTAAAGGAATTTTAATTAAATCTCAATTGATTCTAACGGGTTTTTATTTCGATTTTAATTGATTTTAAAAAGGATTTTAAAGGCGGCCCTACTAAATCCTTTCAATGAATATGCCCCCTTAATAATAAATAATTTCTCACCCCCCGGATTATTTATTATTACGGGGGGGGACGTCGTTCATTATTAGGGGGAAGCGATTATGCAACATCCCGCGAGCACCGCTCTCATCACCCCCACACACACACACACACACACACACACTTTTGCACAGAAGGACATCCAACCGAACAGCCGGGTTCCTAAGCTTATAGTGTCAACCGTCATACTCCCAGAACTATACGACCCCGTACTACATTAAATAACCTAAAAACACTCTAAACACGAAAGCCCAAAATCCTGAGCCCTTATAAGCCCCATGCCGAAATGACCCAGGGTACTGCACTAGATGGTCGATGAGGACCAAGAAAGCGCGAGACGCTTCGGGGCTGCTGGCTCCCTCCTTGGCAGGGCCAGGGTTTAGGTTTTCAGGTTTGAGTTTAGCTTTGTGTCTGGCGGGGGTGGGGTCTTTTTCTAGCGTCTTTTCGCACCTTTACTGGCTTGGTAGCGCAACTTACTTAACCCCAGGCTGGATTCTTGAATCTTGCCCACCTCTCAGAGCCACAGCAGTGCGCGCTATCGTATCCTGCAATAGTTTTGGTTTGCTTTGCAACCCACGAACACCAAAATATGTGACATCTCTCTGAAACACAGCCTGAATCCTAGATCCCATGCAATTTCTACTCCCATAACACCACAAAACCATCTCCCTCGCACCTCTGCCACCAACTTCCCCGAAACATCCAGAATCCCCAAAATCTCATTAACCCCCTAAATACTAAACCCTAAACCTACATCATCCTGAAACCCTACAACCTGAAGCCCTACACTCTCCGAGCCACGCCGTTCAACGTCGCAGGTCTGTCGCTGGGGTCGGTCTCCAGTCGGGCGTCGTCCCAAGGAGGGGTTACCTCAATATTAACGGTTCAGTCGCAGTTCAGGGCTTAGGGTAGTTCAGGGTTGGGTCTTGACGGCTCCGGTACTTTTTAAACCCCACGGACGTTTAAGCCTTTGTCCAACGCAGCCAACGCATGGGGGCTTGACAGCTTAGAGTTGTGGCGTAGGGTTTGAGGGTTTGGGGCTTCATTTTGGAGGTGTAGCTACGATGGGGTGCATGGGGCCTCGGGTCAAGCCACTTACAACGAGAGAGTCATTGGCACTCAGGGCATTCTTTTTAGGGGTATAAAGGGGGCCGATTCAACACATTCGTGGCCCAGCTAAGGCTTGGGATTGCAGTCTCAGTGGGCTGGTTTTCTTCACAGGGCTCACTGTGCTTCACGCTGTGTGTTTTCCTGGGTGCTCAGCTCCGCCAAAAAGGTTCCCAATGAAAAGGTTGGGGTCTCGAAGGTGACCAAATATCGTCGCTTCTGCGTTCAAAAACCCCGAGGGTCGCGAACCCTGTAACCATCGTGACTTTTGGAGGGGCGCGTCGGGGTCGCCATCTTCGTAACTGCGTTGTGTTTTTGGAGCCTCGGTGCGTCGTTGCGCGTCGAAAGTGTCACTGTCACAGGGATGGGACGCATCAGGGTCGCCGTCCTGGTGACAGTCGTCACTTTTGGAGCCGCGTTGCCTTGTCGCGTGTCAAAAGTGACCGTAGCAGACGCGTCAGGGTCGTACGCTTTTGGAGCCGTCGTCACGTGTCAAAAAATACACTTAAACCGTCAACGGTCACAGGGACACGGCGCGTGGGGGTCGCCAGCGTCGCCATCCTCGTAACAATCGGCACCGTTGGATACTTTTGGAGTCTCCTTGCGTCGTCAAGTGTCAAAGGTGTCAACTGTGACCGGGATGGAGCGTGTCAGGGTCGCCATCCTTGTACCAGTCATCGCTTTTGGAGCCTCGTTGCGTCGTCGCGTGTCAAAAGTCAACAGTGTCGGCAGTCACAGGGGTGGGACGCGTTGGGGTCGCCATCATCGCCATCCTCCTAACTGTCGCCGTTTTCCGTCGTGTTCGTGTAGTGTCTTTGTGTTGTGCCTCGTGTCGTGTCTTTGTCTCGCGTCGTGTCCTTGTGTCACATTCTGCCTTCATGTATCGTGACGGTGTCTTCGTGTCGTGTCATCTCATAGTGTCGCGTATCAGGTCCTCGCGTCGTGTCTTGGTGGCGTGTCCTGGTGTCTGGTCCTCGTTTCATGCGTCTTCTCCGTCATGTTCCTGTTGTAAGAGCATGTCGTGTCTCGTGTCGTGTCCTCCTGTTCTGGCTTTGTTGTAGCAGCATTGCAGCATCGCGTCCTCGTGTCGCGTGTCGCGTGTCGTGTCCGTCGTGTTCGTGTTGCGTCTTCGTGTAGTGTCCTCGTGTTGCGTTGTATTTTGTGCCACATCCTCATGGTTTCATGTTGTGTCTTTGTGTTCGCGTCGTGTCCTCGTGTGTTGTCCTCGTGGCGTGCGTCGTGTCCGTTGTCTCTGCGTTGTGTCTTCACGTCTTGTGTTGTGTCCTCGCGTCGTGTCATATCGGTGTGTCGCATCCCTGTGTCTTCATGCAGTGTGGTTGTCTTCGCGTCGTGTCCCGTTCTGTCTTGGCCGAGCGCATCCAAAGAGCCGCAAGCATGGCGGAGGAAGATGCGGAGCTTGCGAAAAGCTTTTGAACACTTTCTCCGTTCGCGGAACGATGCTGCGTGCACCGTTGAAAGCTCCATAACAAATGTCGTTCTGTATTGATGGTTCTGGATGTGCTGGAGCCTCTGCTATGGCTCGCGCTAAATCTGTTGTCTTTGCGAAGCACATGACACGTGTCTGCGTTTGGATCGTTTGGGTTCGTGGCTCCTATCAGGTTCGGTGTTTAGGGCGTGTGCTGACAAAGGTCTCTGAGAGCTAGGTTCTGGTACTATGGGCAAGGCCAATGATCCCGTGCCTCCTATGGATCTAAGGAAGGCATTGTCTGACTAAGGTAACCCAGGCCTTCGCAAAGATATGAGACTTCGCAGACGCGTAGCAGACTTGGATTTTATGGCTCGGTGGGGTTGCTTGGCATAGAGGGACAAAAGGGCCTAAGGATCAGGAGGCATCTGGCATCTGGGCCCAGCACAGCACGTCAGCAGGCCAGGGTGAGCCACACAAACTTAAGACTCTCTCTGGGCCCTAAACAACTTAAGCACACAGCTTGGCGGGCCTCACAAGCCTGTGACGAGGCGCGGTAGTGTTGGCAAAGCTCTGTTTCAAGTTCGCAGCATTCACCGTAGCAAGGGTTGCAAAGGTCCTATAGCTTAATGGGGCAGCAGCATCACCAGCAGCGCCAGCAGCAGCAGCAAGAGCAAGAGCAATACAAATAATCACAATTGTAATAGGAAGAAGAACGACAACAACGGATGCGCAAGCGCAACAGCAACCGCAACAGCAATAGGACGAGGAGCAATTATTCCTGTCTCTTACCTAAAAACTCGCAAAACTTCTGTGATGTGCATGCAAAGCCACGCCATAGTCGCTGTCTAAATCAGGCGCCCATCCTCCGCCACCGCCGGGGAATTTCAGCGCCCTGGCCATCTTTCCAATGGCAGAATATGCCTCAAACCCTGATTTAGATTGGATGTGACTTTGCATTGTGGTGTTTCTTTTTTCAATTAGGAAGCCGTCAGACGAATCTAAATACGGATTCCTTCCATTTGGTTTCCTCTTGAATCTTTCCGTGTTCACCAACCCTCCTTTTTGTGAGCAGCTAGATGGCAATCTTGAGCCTTCAAAGCAAGCCCAAGAACGTGGGAGATAGCTTGGGAGATACGCGGGGAGTGTAAGGGGCTACGATCGAAATAAAGGTGTGGGGGTCCTGTGGAGAAACTCTCACTCTCACATAGTGACCCCGCAAAAGGGAGCCTATTTTTGGACCTCGCTTGTACAACAACGAGAGATGAACAGCCTGGACGCGCAGTCAGAGCAGTTGCAGCGGGCAGCGCGGTGTAACAACAAGCACAGCCAGCAGCCGTGGTCATTATTCTCATCATCACCACCACCATAATTACCATCAGGATCGTAGTGCAGCATCACCACCACCACCATCATGATCAACAGTACCATCATCGTCATCATCATCGTCATAACCCTATCACTACCATTATTCACCTCCACGAGATCTCGAGCAGCCTTCTCCAAAGCCGTTTTGCAAGTAGGTCGTGGGATCTTTGGTGCGCTCTTGCTTGGCAAGGGGAGCGCGCTATCTTCTTGTTCTACGAAGCTTTCCGTAGACAAGGCAATACCAGCAGGAATGAGGATTGCATTCGCGCTGGCGCTTGTGCTACCTTCGCCACCCGCAGGGCTCTTCACTGTCTGGGTGGCTGCAAAGAACGATTTCCTCCACCGTGCCTGGTGTTGTAAGGACAAGACACTGGCTTGAGATTGCCTTCGAATTGTCTCCAAATTGGGGCGTCCCGCTTCCATCTTTCCATACACTTGAACTTGAACCTGACTTCAGACCAAAGGGGGCGGCACACTAATCCTTTCGAAGACGCGGAATTCCATGCTTCCCGTCTCGGCTGGTTTCAGCACATGTGTCTTGCTCGAGCAGTGTTTTGGATGAGTAAGTCAAATGAGATTTGTTCTCCGCTGAGCCTACTGCCAAAACGAAACAGGTATGATTCCTTGCTGCAAAGACGACATACTTAACATGTCTACGGCTTTCTCTAAGAATGTTAGAGCAAGGTTAGCATGACGAACATGAGCTATGTTTATCTCCCGAAAAATCCTGTCTTTACTTCTGTCCTGAATGAGGAACCTACAAGGAGTCAGCTCTTTCATACGCCCTGCAAAACGTGGAAGCCATCCTGCCGTTTGCAGGTGAATTTGCTACCAGAGACCAAGAAGGAGCAAAGCGCACTTCGTGCGTTCGTCGAGAATTTTTGTGGGTGACCGCAGCAACACCATTGAGATCATTGTAGCGGGCTAAGATTTGGTTAAGAAGGAGTACATTAAGTATTAAACGTCTCCGGATTGCTTGGGACGGGGTCTTTGCGGAGGTCGCCCACTGATACTTCGCAGCTTGGAACACAAGCCCCGTTTCCAGCCAGCCCATTTCCCAGCAGTTGAAAGATGTTCTAGGGAATTCGGGGTGTGAAATCTGCGGTAGTGACCATCCTTAACATATCTGATAATGACATCTTATAGCTTGTGCTGTTTACTTTGTACCCTCGCAAAACAATCATGGAGCCCCCTACACGCCTTCTTTAACGGGAATGATTCATAGGCCCCCTTTCTGGGGTCACACTCGTGGTGACATGACAGCGGGCTATGCTGACTGCAGCAGACACTATGCAAAGAGTCGAAGTCGATTGTAAGCCTGCGGAAGTGTAATGACTACTGGCTAGTTTGATATGATTCCAAGTCCTGAGAACCCTAAAACCTAAACACTGAGATACTGCCTTCTTGGGGCTGTTTGCTCTAGAAACCATCATGCAGGTTGAGGTCAGACGAGGCATTCATAATTTGCCCGGGCTCGACTAAGCCCTAAACCCTGAAGCCTAGACCCCCAAACCCTAAACCCCTTAAACCCTAAACCCATAAACCCTACATCCCTAAACCCCAAACCTAAATCCTTAACCCTAAGCCCCCTAAACCCTGAACCCCTAAAACCCTGAACCCAAAGTGTCCATGGCGAGGCCAGAGCAGGCCGGCTTCTCAGAAGGCGAGATACAACCTTACCGGTTTAGGGGTGTAGGGTTTAGGGGGGTTTAGGGTTTAGGCGTGTAGGGTTTAGGGGTCCAAGGATTTGAGAGGTGTAGGGTTTAGGGTTGTAGGGTTTAGGGCGTTAGGGTTTAGGGGTTCAGGGCTTAGGGGAAAAGACAATTGAAAATGACATGGCAACTAGAGTCATGCAGTGGTTTTATAGGGATATTACCTCAAGAATGGGAAAATCAATTGGAAAAGAACATGGAGCATGAAATGGAAACTGGGGTTATATTGGAGTTATACGGCTTGACTGGGCTCCGATTCATGCAAGCTCCCATTTCTTAACCAGCATTGGTGGTATTGTCAAACTTTTTTTTGGGTGGGCTAGTGGTGGGTCGGGTAGGCTAAACATCAAGGGCTGTTTCAGAAGTGGATGTGATCATGATTTTGACACCCCAACTATGCCCATTGAATTTCGTACTAAGCTTCGGCAGCGCTGCTTTCTGTTGCAATACCTGGGTAATAAAACACACACAATTGCAAAACCCTAGCCCCCTCCTTTTGGGATGCTTGTAGCGTAGCCCCACGCACCTTAAAAAAGCGCGGGGTCCCATTTAGCACATTTCTTCAAAGGACTGTATGCTTCACGGGCCTCTTTGGGTTTCCACATTAGTTTGGGGGGGAGTGCATTAAACTCAGAACTGGTATGCACCCTCGGCAAAAACAAATCAACCACAACAGGGTAATTGCAGAACCCTACACACTGAAGAGGAGCCCTGAATGCTACCCTCATCCCTCCTGTATCCTCGCGAGCCCGCACTTCTTCAATAGTTTGTATTATATTGGGGCTATATTGGGGTTGTGTTGGGATAATTGAAAAGAAAATGGAAACTACTACGTAGCCTGTTTCCGGATTCATTTGTATAAACGTATCCAGATGCCTGGAGTTAGGGGTTAGGGTGTGAGTTTGTAGAGACCGCAACGAGAATCCTGTTCAACACCTGCTGGGCAAGAATAGCTGATCCTGATCAGGAGCCTTTTCTGCCCATTCTAAGCCCCGAACCCCAGACCTAAACCTAATTCAGAACCCTAAACCCTAATTAGCCCTAATGCTAACCTTGAACCTTGCACCCGGCTATCAGGTGTTTTAAGGCCGAGGTTTTGCCTACTTTCCTGGTAAAATAAATTCGGTTGTTGACGCCAGTCCTACAAGAGCTAGTACGAGATGGTTTCCGAAACAGCTTAGCTAGAATTACTGGATCTTCATCAGAGGTAAATCCCAAGTAGACAAGCATTTGAACGCTAGCCGACTTTTTGCCCCCATAAAAACAGCACGTCTTCCGCTGGCGAATGCTGCTCCATGGAGGATTGTAAGCTGCCAAGTGCTTGTTCAAAACCGCCCCACACCCTGAACCAAAACCCTTCACCACACGTAAGCTTCTGCGAACAGAGCGCGCCAACGTGGGCCACTGCCATTCCTTGGATACTGGGGGTAGTAGCTTCAATGGTGGCGGAGTGGCCAGCATCCAGTCTCATGAGCATGTGGTCTGAACATCACCTGACCTTAAACAGCGGCCACATGATGCAGTGAGCATGAAATGTCAAGCTGATGTCCTGAGAAGCACATCAGTTCATCATTTGTATTTCAAGGACGAGCATCGCACATAGGTCCATGCCATCACTCCGAGGAACAAAAAATGGCAATGAAGAGCACCCCACAGAATTTGCAGGACTTCTGGACCAATGAGGACAAGGACGGTTGTCAAGCATCATGCCAATGTCAGCCAACCAGCGCTCTGGCGGAACGAAGGATATCCGTGACAGCGCTTTGATTGCCCGCTACCCTTTTTTTCATGGCGCCAGCAAGTGGCCCAAGCCCAAAGCCGTTCATAGTGGCTTCTTTCTACAAGAACTATGGGTGGATGATTCTTTCTGGTAACCCTGACATCTACAGTATGTAGCATATTGTGGGGGGTGGTTCCTTTGAGGGCTGGGTATTCTAGGTGCATGCGCCCATAATGTTGACCTCAAGGCCTTAGGGGTTGCGGGGCAGAGATTTGATGGGGTCTTGTGCGCTACATCAATATTTTTCCTCGGGCATGTCTTGAAGTTTTGTAGCAAGGCTTTATTGGTGTAGAGGCGTCTTTGAAGCCTTTCACTCCCATTAATCTTGCCGGCAAGCTTCAATTAGTCTCACTGACACTGTTTTTGGAGTTCTGCGCTTCCACGGCGTCCTCATTTCCTTCTGCTTCAATCTTCGTCGTCTTGATGTGCCTGAACCTTGGCAAAACCAGCAGCTGCAATTTTGATGCCCTCATTGCCAGTACCCTCGTGACTGCTTCCTTGTTACCCTGAAGGTCTGATTCATGCTTGCTTTTTTGCTGCAGCTGCCGCTGGCCATGTGCTATGCCGTGCATATTTGATGCTTCCTCAGTCCTATAATTATGAGTGCATTGCTGCCAAAGATGCTCCTGCTCTGACCCTACATGTTGTAATGATCACGTCTGCCTGGATCTATGACCCCGGAAGTATAGTACATCCGCATTTGGGATGCAACGAGAGGTTCTGAGCTGTTACATGTTCTTTTCCGTTACATTCTCCGTTATCAGGGTACTACACCTATAATATCCCAACATATACCCCAATATACTATAGTTGTTTCCATGTGCATTTTCCATGTCACCCCTAAACCCTAACCAGTCCCTACACATTCCGTGCATCTGGAAGCCCTGAGCCCTGATCCAACCCAGGGATCTTTCAATGAGGTTAATACCAGGGCCAGTCCTACTGCCTCAGGGCAACGGACCTCATAACTCACATTACCTTGAATCTTAAACCCTGAACCCTATACCCATTAGGAGCATGCCTACTCCCCAGAGCCCAGGCAGGATCTAGAAAGTAGATCCCTTTTCATGGCTCCTAGAACTTACCCAATAGTACCATGGGGTATCATATCGCGGATTCGCTTTCTAGATTCTAGATCCTCCCAGGGGTCTGGGTCTAGAGTTGTTTGTGCGCCCATCTGAAGGGCGTATGCTGCGAAGGCTGCCAAACATGAAATGAATGGATCCCTTGGTGAACCAGACCTGATCAATAACTGCCGCCAGTGGGTGGGAAACCAAGAGCACCCCAGTTCTGCAACTGACAATGCCGGATAATCTCTTCTGAGCCGGGGTGGCCACCCTTGGTTTGTAGTAATGTATTTCTCACATGACGTCTTGAAGCTGGGGCCGGAATACCTTTCTCTCCACATCTCTGCAGCATTGACAGGTCCCACTGTGATGCTGAATACTCCGCCTTATGGAGCTTCGACGAAGGAATGCTTGAAGCTGGGAAGCCCTGGAACGCTTGTACGCATTTAACCGGCATCAATCTCCGATAGTCCCAACACCATGAAGGTTAAGGGTTTAGGGTTTAAGGTTTAGGGCTTGGGCTACCGCAATGTCAACGCGTATGCACACACTTCGATACCTTCTGCTGCCGGGCCACGTGGACTTCTGGAAAACTTCCTGGAACGTAGGTGTTTCTCAAGCTAGGGTGCCCCTCATGTAACTAGCGAGATCCTGACAACAGGGACCCACCCAAATTTCGTCCCAAACAAGGGTGAAAGGGGCTAAACCTAAATGTTGTCCTGCCTTAGGTTTGCGGGGAGGGCATACGCTTTAGGATCTACGGCATCTCTGACTGAAGAATTGTTGCCGAGGCAGTGTCATGAGATGTGCTGCTGCAGAGATCAGCGCATCACTAGACACAGTGCGCCGATCTACGAAGTCCTTGCGAGCCCTGTCATACCATAATCTGCAACATCTTGCCCGAACTGCCGCCTCATGTATCTACGACGGTCAGAAATTCCCAGCACCGATATCCTTATCAGGAGACATATTGGTAGCTTCTCAAAAGGGTGCCCTCTTCAGAGACCCAAAATTGGGCGTTATAGTACTCTGAGAGAAACAAGTAGGGAAGCCTTCCTTTCGAACCCCCCCCAGGGCGACCCCATAAACAAACACAAAGATTTCCACTACCAGCTGTCGCTGAGATGAGTTCGCCAAAGCCATTCCACACATCGTCCTGAGGCACCTGTGGGAAGAGCACAGCGAAACACCCGCAAAATCTCGAGGCTTAGCAGGCCTAAGCAGAAAAGACATACATGCAGCCCAAACTTTGGATTCTGGACCATCGGCCGTTTGTGCTGACTTGATTAAACCAACCCCCCTAAAAGCGAAAGCAGACTGATACCCACATCACGGAAGCAAACTCAATGTCCACCTCCCTACTTGCCGAGTCACCTGAACAACACACCCGCAACTGACTTCCTTCATCCGTTTCTAGAAACCCGAATAGCTGAACATCTTCCTCTCGTTTACCTCCACTCCGGAACCTGCTGCAGCAAATATAAACCCTACCTATCCTTGGCTGCTGCTACGGAACTTTAACTACGTTATCAGCATACGGAAGCCCTGCTATTTGCAATTTATCCGCTCCATGGTTAGTTGATTTAAGTTCTTCAAGCGCCACCCAACATCAGCCATTTCTGCCAGTACGCGTCGCTTGCATCTCCCCCACAAGCCCGAACACCGCTCTATCCTGCTCACTGGGACCATATGCCTATATATGAGACATGCGTCCTGAACTGACAGAGGCATGACTTTCCCGGAAGTGGTGTGCAAAGCCTTTAGGACTTCTTCGAAGAGAACCTCCGTGCGGCTGCACAGTTAAACAGGTTTTGGCAGACTGTAATGTAGGGGTCGGATTACAAAAGGGGGTCGTATTAGAGCTAAATCAGGCCTGAACGGAATAATATAAAGGGTGTCGTATTAGAGCTAAATCCGGGCTGAACGGATTAAAAACAACATAGGAACGGAATAGTGCATGCTAGCTTGAAATCAATTGAAATTGAATTAGAATTCTATATATTAGGGTGGGTTTTAATATTCGGGGGAAGGGATTTATTTATATTTAATTGCAAATATATCCCAAGCCTTAGGCCAGAAGGCTTAGGGCGTAGTGTTTAGGATTTATGGGTTCCTCTGGGATGCCGCCCCCAAACAAGTTTTCCCGTACTTGATTGGGGGCCCCCG